>BGPR01005880.1:0-69602 GCA_013235015.1 Araneus ventricosus | reverse complement strand
ATTCAGGTTTTTTTCGCCTCCGGTTTAACCTGGCCGTCATAACCGCTGAAAAGAAAAGATTTTTGAAATAACCGGTTTTCGGGGTTTTTTTTATGAAAAAACAAACGCTGTTCGCAGACAATTTTTTTTATATTAATATTGCTTTTTACAGGAAATCAATCCATAGGCCAATAGTTTTATGTTCATAAAGACTCTTTCGGTAATCCGCCAAAAAACAGACGCCTCAAGGAAGCGGTTGTCGGTGATTGGCCTAGGATTATGAAATTCAAAGCTTCATAACTTGGCAAATTTTAGTCTAATCGAACTTAAAATCCAGCCTATTTTCCGATCCGGTTTTTTAACCGTTTATTGGATTTAAAAAAATTAACCGGTTATAACCGGGACAAAAAAAAAAACATAAGAAAAGCCCAGTTCGGGTGCTCTCCGTAGATTTTTCGTAAAAACGTGGGGATAAAATCATAAAACAAGTGTTTCGAATTAATATGTAATTTCCTTATCAATTTCTTTAATACGATATTTCCACAGAGTAGTATAATGATTACAGAATAGATAAATCACAAGCTACCACAGACCCTTGCTACATGCAATAAACTTGTGATTTATCATTTCTCTAACCATTATACTACTCTGTGTAAATATTAAATTGCATATTAATACACTGATGAGCGATTAGGGTTTTTCAAACCAGATGCAGTGTTCTCCTATCGAATTTCTCGAATACTTCTTTTTTGTGAAGAGACCATTTGACAGATTGGGTTCCAAAAAATTCCTTTATGTAGAAGTTTTTTAATTATCGTGTTCGCATGCACACGGACGAATTTTGCCCAAATTTTTAAAAAATCCCTGTGGGCAAGACAAAGGTAGATTCCTTTAGCCCGGAGATATAAGGAAAAGACCGCCCCCCCCCTGTATTTTCAGATGGATTAGAGCTATAAGAATGAAAGAGGGAGGAAGAGACTGTAAATGGCGAGAGCTTCCCAACAAGGAGTAGCATGCATAGGTTGAAAGGACTTTAAGTTGGGAGATAACTTTTCAGCTCATAACTTCTAAGCAATTGCAGCTATCAAAACATTTTAAATACAAAAATTGTTCGTTATGATAAGGCGATAATTCGCCTAATTTAAATTTTCTTTCTATCTTCAATTTTAAAGGAATTATGGGAAAATGAAAATTTCAACCCCCCACCATTTCCACCCCCTTTGAGTTGGATAGCCCATCTACGAACTCGACGGAGATTTTCACAATAATTACAACATATCCCACGTCGGTTCCTCCAGTTATTGTGTTCACAAGATTCCTATATCATTCCGTTCTCGAGATAGGAACACTAATTCCGCAGTTTGCCACCGGTCTAGGTAGGGTTGCCAAAATTCAGAAGCATTGTTACGGGACATTTAAGTGCTAAATAAATAAAGTTTGAAAAAAAGTAGGTAGTCAGTGGTTTATTTTACTCTGATAAAAATATCAATAAAGTTTTTAAGCAATCTGATAAAATGAACGTAAAATAATAAAAAAGATGCGAGGCCATCCTTTTTAGCCCAGTCATATTTTAAAGTTGATTTGACTTTCTTAATTGTGTCATTTTCTTCTTTCACATAAATATAAAATTGGGCGCAAATCATTTTGTAATTATAATGACGTCAAAATTGCTTCGAGTATCTGCACTGACAAGTGTTTCTTTCGCCCGACCAATGAATTGACATCAGGGAAAACATCCCCTCCACGTTAGCATTGCGGACTGGAATGGCAAATCCCATAGCTTTATTAGACATCTGCTATTTCTATTCCATATTCAGTTTGGTAGTCGCTTCGCAGTTTTGGTTGGTATTATTTTTCTCCAAATAATCGCTGAGATACACAAACTGGTTAAATTAACTCCGAGTGTTGCCAATACGGGACAGGAACGGGACGATGTAGGGAAATACGGTGACTGTCCCGCATATAGGGGACGTATGGCTAGTATAGTAGAGTGCGTAGCGCACTTTACCATCCCTGGATACCACTTTCATGACTATAGCTGGCACCGTTCTGAAAGTAGGGACTCTCCTCAATAATGTTCGAAAATCGTCCTGTGGGTGCAGTCCAGCAAGCGGGTGAAGGAGGCAATATTCAGGAGAAGCAGGACCCGCAGAGATCAGCAGCACAGGCAGTCGGCACTCGCACTGCAATTTAGTTGAGTTATATTAACATCCCGTCTTGAAGCAACACGAGGGCTATTTTGTGCATTCAACTTTTATATTCTCTGCGTTCATTTTTTTTTATTTTCTAGCGCATTTTTAAAAAAAGTCTTTGTGATTCACTCGTTCTGGCTTTTGTTCCTTGTTGTTTATGGCACGCTGTAAATAGAGTTATCTCTGTAGTGTGCTTTTCTTTAAATAAATAGATAATTTTTCGGTCGGACCTCGTAATTTTGAACATCGGTCCGTTGACGAGGACGACATCTGAGCTGGCACCCCCTCTCCAAGCCTCCACGCCACACCAGCGGGAGGACGTTTGGCCCTCTACGTATGTTTTGACGTGCAGCAGGCCCAATACAGGACGGATCTTTGGTGGAATGGGGTTTCGAGCCTGGCACCCACCGGTCCCAAAGCCGAGACCCTACCACTAGACCCCACCTCCCTCTCCTTCGAGCCTCCCTGTATTTATAGCTCTTTAAACAGGGCGTGACGTCGCACGTAATTCTCGGCTCCTATGAGAGATAGGATCATAATTCTTGAAAATTCTAGGATCTTCCAAATTTGTTGCCAAGATCGGGCATCCGATGAGAATCCCTGTAAATCTCTCTTCCCAACCATAAGACTAACAAGACAAGAAGTGATATTACATTTTTGTAACAATACACGGTGATTCACAAACCAGTGCGAAAAACTTGCGGGAGGGTGTAGGGGATAGAAAAACTAATCGGAATCACATAGCATTGCAGGGTCCGAAACGCCTTCGTCATGTGGTAGAGGGCGTTGAAAGGAAAGTCGCTTGAACAGCGATTCAGCTGGAAGTCTGCATTTGCGAACCGGTTCCAAGGCAGTGGGACGACATGCACCTCGCATCTCTGTAGCTGCCGGGGAGACACGCGAGGAATCTTTTAGAACGTTAAGAATTCCATGCGACGCCGCTGTGAAGCCTGTGTGACTGCTTCTGGTTGAAATTTCGAACACCTTCTTTGGCATGTAGCTTTAAACCAATGCAAAGCTTGTCATCGAAATGATTTCTGTTACACTAATGTGTTGCTCTTTCTGTTCTTTTTCTTTGCTTCTTTTCACCGTAGCCCGCGTCGAAGACATTTCGGACTCCGCAGTGCTATGTGATTCCGAATCGTCCCCCCCACTCCCTGCAAGTGTGTCGCACTGGTAGCGAATCACCCTGCATATACTTCGCTAAGTATTTAATTTCGACAAAAGTCTAGTTTTTTCTGTGGGGAAGGAAGGCTGAATCTGCGAACTGTCGTCTGTTTACTTCCTTTGCAGGAGAGACGCAAAATCCTGGCAGAACTTCTTCAGCGCGAACGGCAGATGTACGAGAGAGAACTTTTGAGGATGGGGCTGGCGATCGTCAAGAAGCAATAGCCCTTCGAGTTCTGTTACGGCTCCTTTTGGTTGAAAAGTGGAGTCCGTTGGATGACAGACGCCGAAGATTCGCAGGATGAAAACGTTCAGAATTATATGGAAAGGGAAATTCTTGCGAGAACGAAGATAAATTTCTGATTTAGCGATATGTGAATTCGAATAAGCATTTTTTAGCAGCTTCACTTGATAAATTTCTGCAGCTGAAGAAATAAAGTCACTTTTGAAAAGAAACGTGTGGCTCTCTTTGCAATGACAGTTCGACAAGATGCAAATATTTATACTGAAGAAGGGTCCATATATTTAAAATAATTGTCAAAACCAGAAGACCAGTCCCCCTGCCCCAACCACTGGACCGATTTCGACAATTTTTATTTCATATGAGAACTTATGACATCTAGATATGTTATCAAGGGTCGCCTGCCACGCTCCAATTTTGAGGTATATTGCAAAATAAAACTCTGTCAGAGCCCCTCAGCCTCTACAACCGCCAATTCGCCAATTTATTTCGCCAAGTTGCGAGCATAGCCACAGGTTATTAATATTACGGGCGAACAGCTGGTCGCGGAAGGCGGCTAGTAATCTCTTAAAATCCACAGTAATCGCGAGATAACTAACTTGATTACCACACAACACAGAGCAAAGAGCCTGACTCGACTTAAAATGAAAACGAGTTTTACATTGTGTTAAGTTTAATACTTAACATTTTTTTCTCTGGTGAGGAAAGGAACGGAATTCACAAACACGAGATCATTCGAATCAACACGCTTGTGCTTAAAATATATATTAGGGTGTGTTAAATTAAAATAATTTGTAAACCGAAAAATTCATTTTTAACCCATTAACCATTTCACGTTCATGGGTTTCGCATTGAAACCACACATTTTTTACTGCCCATAGACAAAACGTATCGTCATTTTTCTTTGAAAACTGTAGAGAAAAAGGTAAACCTGGAGTTTACGGTGCCGGCCTGCTTCTCGCCAATTCTTCTTGGCGCAACTTCATGTGCCGTCGCCAAATACTGTTTTGGATGAGCAGTACGCTTTTTACTGCTCTCTTGCACATGCGTCACCTGAAAACGAGAGATTGAGCACGCAATGTCTGCGGCACTTCAAGTGTGTACCGGGCATGAAAAAACATCAACGGCTTCGCTTTCAGCATAGCGGAATAATCGTAGCTTCGCTTATTCATTGAGAAACGAAACACACAGAATAACGTACACGGTACTGAACCGATATTCCACCCGAAAAATTCCAAACGAAGTTTTATTCAAATTCGAATTTATCGACCAATTGCATCGAAGAGTTGAACAAAACAGTTCAATCGAAACGTGACGCAATATAGCCAGATAAGCAAAACACCGATGAAAGGATCAATTTGTGCGCATGCGCGCTTGTCACTCGTTAAAAACATCTAGACGCAACCAAACAAATGTTCTCTCATCGCCGTTCTTGGCGGCAAAGATTTGGCGATCGTAAGAAGAATGAAGTAGGTGGGCACCGTCAACTCCAGGTTAACCGAGAAAAAATACATAGAGCAATTTATATAAACATTCCAGTTCAACACCGTTAGTATTCCCAACGTCATCGGCATTGCAAAAGCTAAATTGCTTTCGATCTCTAAGAGAAACAAAATGATGAGGGTTCTCTTTATGATTAAGAAACTTTTTGTCAACTAGACTTTAGGTCAGTACACATTTTCGCACCTTTTTTTTAAATGCCCGGATAGTGTGTCTAGTGGTTAGACTTTACTCCCGCGCTTGTAGTACCCGCAGGATAGACAAGCAATTCATTTTTACTCGGAGCATAAAACATGAAACTGTTTCATCTGCAGACAGACATTCTATTAGTTTTTTTTTTTTTTTGAAACGACTGTTTTCGCGATGCTCGGTGAGTTTTTTGATCAGTTGAGCAATTGTTCGCAGATTACCCAGCATTCAACGGGATTTGGTGTCTCATCCTTGAAGAAACTCTCACCATGATTTCGTTTCTTCCTTTTCTTTTATTGAATTCCATTAAATTCGTTATTGGAACGATGTACAGTAGGACCCCGGTAATCCGGACGAATTCAGGCACATGAACGTCCGGATTAGCGAGGTTTTTAAAAAATAACGTAAAACACTTTTTTCAAAAATTGTATGTATAGGTACTACGGTATATTTGTATGAACTAACATTGTATGGATAAATTGAATGAACATGATACAGTATGAACATGATATGCACATACATAATTACTACATATGCAAGTGAATGAACATAATCAGTGTCCAAAAAAGTCAGAGATTTTTCTTTGCGCGGCCGTTCCAATTTTTAATTCAAATGCGCGGTCTCTTAAACGTCTGAGGAGCATAATTTCCGTGTGCTTCAAAATTTTGCTCTTCAGTCCACTGTAATCAAAATCCCGTCGACTAAGAAATGAAGAGAAACTGCAGTTTCCGATTGTGGTCGTAAATTTCGTTCGAAAGATGATCAAAAAACAAAAATAGGGTTGTATTTTCATGCTGGCATTCCTTCTGTGATGCAAAAATCGTCACCCATCGAATGCAACGGCTGATGCAATCGAGCCTGAGATATTATCATGTTGCTATGTTTTGGATTGGAGTTTCGAATCCCCTTTAATTTTTTTTTGCTCTAAATGAAGGTCAAAATATTGAGGAAATTCAAAAGCTAACTTAGAGTAATCATAAGAAACACCTCCGCCTTACCGTAGCATCCGGTTTAACGATGAAAGACCGGCCGCCATGACAGAAAATTGGGCACTGAAGTCGGCGGCAAGACAGCCCCCATTTCGAGCGGCTCATGCGAAGAACCCTCTTCGGAGATGGGCCGTCCGAGACACGCCACCATTCATGTACCCACGTCTAGAAGCGAGAACCCGCTTACTTATCCGGAGGCTTCTCGTCCGTTTTCTCGCGGATAGTAAAGTAAGATTATCTAAACATACTGGGAAAAAATACAAAACGTAGACAGTCAGCGGGTACTATTTGACTTTTTCGTACACTTACACAATGCAGCTATGATTGTTTTAACCCTTAAAAGACCGAATTAAGAAATGATTTTAAAATGTTTTTTGACTTCCATTTCTTGAATAAAACATGGGGAAAATGCTTTTAAAAATCCTATTTTGCTTTAAGTGCGATTTACAGCTAAAAAACAGTTTATGACAACAGTAAGCTTTACTTCAGAAAGAAGATTTCCTCGATAAAATTCTATATTGTTAAACACAGATGAATTCTAATAACTAATAATAAGGATAAGGAATTTCCTTCAACATTGTAGAATAAAATATGGTATTCTCAAGCGTACAAACTAAGCTGAAAAGATGCAGCCGCAAGTTAAAAAACATTAATTTATTTTCTTTATCGGCACTCAGTCTGCCACTTATATGTGGTCCAATTGATTTAATAGAAATTTCGGCATAAGCGACAACAGACATTAGAGCTTCTGTCTTATTCTCAAGGGCGTTAAGCTTCATAGAATATTGAAGAGAAGCGAATCTGCATATGGACCCCTTCCCTTTGGACGATTAGGGGCAAAACTTGCAGTTGTAAGGTCAGCGCCACGTACAAAATTTCATTTAACCAACCTGTTGCGCAATTCCACAGCCAAACAGTGCGGGCTCGATTACAGACAATGCAAGTTTCGGGGACTCCCGCCCCAACTTCTAAAACCAGATATTCTTTATTAATTTTAATTTAATCTCTACATAAGCAGTTTTTCAGTGAGAAATATTATGCCAAACTGAAATAACAAAACTTTCTTTTTTGCCCGTCATCTTCAAATAAAAATAAAAAATGGTTTTAGTAACTTGAGCATAAAATTTAAAATTAAAAAATAACTCCAAATAAAATGGTTTAAAAATTTAAAAACCTATCTTAGTACAATTTCTAATGCAAAATCTGATAACGAATTTGAAAGCATAAAAAATATCCCAAGAATAACGTTTCGAGATTTAATTGATATTTCATTTCAATTTCAATAAGCCCGAGTACACAGCTCTTATAAATCAAATGAAATCCCTGGAAATAATCGTCATATATAAAACGCTAAGGTGTTTGACACAAACAAGAGGTTAATTTCTGTTTTACCGACGGCAACAATCGGCTTCTTTACAGAACAAAACCGGTAGCTTCCTACATGTTGGGCATGACTTTATAGGCAAGTTATTCTTTCTGGTGTAAAACAACTTTTTTTCTGAAAAAAAATGTGTTCAAAATATTTTTTCCAATATAATGACACTTTGGATGAAATTATTCAAAAGAAATCCATTAGATATGAAGCAGGTGGGCTTATGTGAGCAAGAGAACGTTCAGATCAATGATGGGGAAATTGTGTTCAATTCACAAATTGAGGTGTACATCATGGAGCTTATTACTGTGAACAATGTATATTGGGTACTTTTCCGTTACACGTACACCATTTGGCAACTTTTCTTTCTAGTTGATGTGCGCTGTACTTTTGGCTAGCTGAAGCGTCAGGAGCCAAAATGCGCCAATTTGACACACACACACACACACAAATATAAAAGAGGCAAAACATAATAGAAAAACAATAAAATAAATTACAAACATTCATATATTCATATAACAGGATATGAAAAAAACAAATTGAAAGTATATCCCAGTAAAGACAAAAATGCGTATAGTAACATATAAAAAAATATATAAATATATCACATACACATTGAATGCGCTAGAAGCTGCAAGTCCAAAAGCGCTGTGGTAGATAGAGTATAAATCGAAAAATTAAAGAGTATAAAATGTGAAATGAAAAACGCAAGAAAATGTCAGACTTTTATATTTAGCGATTTACAATAACTTCATCCCCTAAAGAAGCGTTATTGTGCTTTTATTGCGTTTTTCATTTCACATTTTATACTCTTTCATTTATCGATTTATACTCTATATATATATATCATTTTGTAAAACTTACAATTGTATATATATGTTGAATTGTAAAATTTGTAATTTCAAGTATATAGGACAAACATCTAATACAATTAACTTAAGAATTAATCAGCACCGTTCAGACACTAAAAAATTTGAAAACAACAAAAATATTCATAATGAAATAGAAATTGGACATTTTCATGCACATGGTTTCGATAATGTAGATATTAGTATCATTAAGATAGTTCCGTACATAAAAAATAGATTATGGTGGGAAAATTTTTTTATAGACTACTACAATACTATTTATCCATATGGACTTATGTATTGTATTTTGGAGAAACATTTTGCAAGTTTTAAAAAGTAATGAATCTCATTACTTTTATAAAGTAGAAGCTTCTAATATAGCAAAAAGACATGGTACATCTAGCATAGCTAGACACAAGAGAGATAATAGAGAACTTAATATTATTAATAAAGAATTATGGAACTTTGTAAGAATTTCGATAAAGATTTTAAATGAAAAATATTAAACGATATATGTTTGGATTAAATAAAAAAGAAATAAAAGCTTGTAGAGAATTAGTTATGGATAATAAGACAGACTCACATGGATGGGATTTGATTACAGATATCTTCAAATTTATATATATAAAATTTAATTTATCTCATAACACTTACAATAAGAAAGATATTGAATACTGTACTTTTCTTTTTATGAACAAAATGTATGACAAATGTAAATTTTCTGCTATAGTTAGATAAACATATTAGTTGCTTCCCTATTAAAAAATATTAAAATTAAACGTACATTTAAATATAACAAACAATTAGGCAGAATGATTTTTAACTACAATAATATAAAAGAAAGTAATACGAGTGATGATTGCAAGTGTATAAAATATAATAATTTCTTGAATGAAGATCATGGACATGTAATTACTGGAGATTTGAATATTGTTGGAAATGAAAAACTTACGAGAATTAATGAGTAAAGGTACAAAGCATTGTTTGGCTATAGCTAATAGTAATGAAATTATCAAAAACAAAATTAAAAAGATATTGAGAAATTTATATTAAATATGGCAATTAAATATAGTCTGCCTCTAGAGGCATTTATTGAATATAGACAAAAAAACATTATTAGATGTTTTCAACTATAATTTTAAATCTAATGATTATATTAGATATCCTGATATTAAAAAACAAATTAAAGAGTTGCAAACAGAATTTGTAATTGTCTATATAGACAAAGTGCCCAGTAACTTTGCTATAATTTGTAAATATTATTACAAAAATTACTTAATGATCATATTATTAACAGTGATATTTATAATGAGACAAAATTAGGTGAAAGAGAAATTTCTAATAGAGTTCAAGCCTTCCATAAAAAACTGGGAATTAATTATATTAAAAAAGATTATCCTCACATCTTTCTAACACCAAAATTTCACAAGAGTCCTCTTAAATTTAGAAGCGTTACTAATGGCTGCAATACTTATATTACAAAATCTGGAAAACTCCTGCAAAAATACATACAGACAGTGATGGAGAATTTAAATAAGCAAAAAGATACAATTATAGTAAATAATAGTGTAGAGATATGAAATGTAATTAAAGATGTAGAAATAACTATTGTACATACTTTTGACTTCTAGGATTTATTTAATAGTATAGATATTGAAGATTTGACTAATACCCTAGTAAATATACATAAAGATTTTGATCTTAAAAAAGATATTAACATTAATAATTTTAAAAATCTTATTAATCTTGTTCTAAAAGAAAATTATATCTTTTTTGATAATAGGATTTTCCATCAAATTAAAGGATTACCTCAAGGAGGTCCAGCTAGCAATAGTTTAGCAAATATTTATCTTCACTACTATGAGAAAGATTTTACTAATTATAGCCATAGTATATTATTCCGTTATATAGATGATTTAATATTATTCAATAAAGAAATAGACCTTAAGCCACATATTGACTTCTATCCTGATTATTTAAAACTTATAAAAACTAATGACAATGAATTAGCTGCAGAATTTCTAGATCTAGATAAAAAAATTATAGATAACAAAATAGTAACAGATATCTTAGATTTCTGTCTTCAAGAAATTAGTGAAAAATTATATAATTAGAAATAATAATTTAGTAACAGACATTGATACTAGAATTAAGAATATAAAAAATTTCTATTCTTTTGCAATGGATTATGGAATGCCAATAAGTTTTCTAAGAGTATATATAGATAAGAAATATTTAGGTCATTTAGAATAAAACATTCATATTGGTACATAATGGATTATTTTTATTTCTTTGATTGTAGGTTAGTGTTCTTTCATATTCTGTTTGTAATGTGTAATTTTATTCAAATTTGGTTATTGAGTTATTGGTTTCAGCTTTATTACATAGATGGCGCCAGGATCTTTCAAGTGAAATTTTCCTTTTTAATAGACATTTTTACCAACTTTCAAATAATATCTAGATAAATAATTATATTACATTTTTAAAATAGTTTTGAGATTTTTTATATAGGCATTTTACTAATTCTTAATATCAAAAATTAATTATATTATTTGGTCAATTATGCTGTTTCATAGTTGGAAATCTAGTACTGGCAATATGTGATGTCAAGCTAAGTGGCGGTTTATATTGAAAGTGTTGAATTCTGGTAAGGATAAGTAGAGACACTGATTATTTAATGTTTAATGAAAAGTATGGATATTTTAATGAATGATATATTTACTGTTTTCAGTGCAATATAATAGCGCAATATATTGTTGTATTACATATTTTTATCCTGAATTTTAGTCCTTTCTATATAGTTATGTTTTATTGTTAGGGTTAGTGTATGATTTTTCATTCTAAATTCTTTCATTTTAGGGTAAATTACCCTGTTTGTTTTTTCAACAACTTTAGTAACAGGGATGGTTTGTGCAGCAAAATTAATTTAACCTGGCTAAAGCTTGTCCACAGCCAAGCTTCTATATTAATTGTTGAAAACTCCATATACCTGGATTGCCTTTTTCAATACTTTTAATAACAACAGAGTTTTTTTACTTGTTGACATATAAATGTTTATACTTAATTTTTTTGTTCATGGTATCTATAGTATTTTCAATTCTTTAGATTTTGTTTTATATATATATATATATTTGTTGAACGGAACGCAGATGCTCCGCTCGGGATTAGCTAGTTTTCTTAAAAATATCTGGGCCTCCAAAGTTACCGGGTCCATAGGCAACTACCCCCATTACCTATTTGGTAACCCGGCCCTGCAAACAGTCTGCACGCTTGCATGTTAGACATGTGTAAATACTGTTACAAAAAAATCGTCTGGTGGTTGTAGGTGAATGCAGATTAACAAGCATGATAATAAAAAAATCCCCGTCGGCAAGCGGAAGGCAAAGATATGTTCCTTTAATCCGGAGATATGAGGAAAAGAACTTTTCGCCCTCTATTTTCATAAGGATTAGAGCAGCAAGAATGAAAGAGGGTGGGAGAGACCGCAAATGCCAAAAATTTTCCAACAAGGGGTAACATGCATAGGCTGAAAGGTACTTTAAGTTAGGGGGAGGGGAAGGAGAGGGAAAATCACTATTCCGCACATAACTTCCAGGCAATTGCAGCTATCGAAAAATTTTAAATACAAAATGATCGTTAAGACGGCATTTCGTCTAATTGGAATATTTTCAATTGTAAAGGAATTATGGGGAAATGAAAATTTCGAACACCAATTCCACCCCCTTTCAGCTGGAGAACCCATCCACGAACTCAGACGAGATGTTCACCATCCTTACACCATTTGGTTCTAGGGGATTAGATGCACATGAACTAACGCCTTATGTTTCCTTATTTAATTAGTTTTCTATAAGTTATTAAAAATTGACTGGAAACATGGTGTAAAATTATCCATTTAAGAAAGTTCTAGAAGTTTCCATATGATTTTAAAATTTAAGCGCGTGGCTTAGCTCTTTGAATATGCTTTATTTATTTTCATCTCTTTTTTTCTGTTTAATATCTTTGGTTTTGAAGCTGTTACTTTTGTTTCTCTTGACTTTCAATTTGTAAATAAACAAAATTATTTTCTAAAACTGACGTTTCCTTGATGACAGATATATTTCTCTTGGTTTCAATGCGATGAGCAATATTAATAGTAGTGCATATTTGAAATTCTGGGATACCAGAAAGAGTAAGTTGTAGTTGAGGGTTCAGAGCTAAGTAAGAAGACCTGACTTTAAATGAAAATAATTCTTTAAGCAAATCTTGAAGAAGTCAGATTCAGATAAGCAAGTTAATATTTATAGAATAATTCAAAGTTAATATTAATTTTTTCATCACAGCCGATACAAGTGCGGGATCTCAGCTTATAAAAGCTCAGATCTCTCAGCTTATTATATCTTAAGCACAAAAAAGGCTTAAGATGCATCATGATGCGCTCAGAAAAGGTTCGCAATCTAAATGTGCTCACGGGAGGCCTCTTAACTCCTTTGGCGATATTCTCGAAATTGAACAGAATTTACAAAATGGCCAAGAAGGAATTTATTGTGGAAATGTGAGTATTCTTTTCTATTAAACATTACAAATTTCAATTCAGAAATAATTTTCTAATGAGATATCAATAAGATCGTTTATCTCTCTCTACCTCTGCTTCGAAAATCGTTACTTTCGTTATTTATTGAAATTTCAATTATATTATTTTTTATGACTAGCCGCCTTCAGCGACCAGCTTCTTTGCCGGGAATATAATTTCATTTGAAACCCTTATGCATAATTTGGTATTCAGGGTTCCATTAACAAAAAGGAATTTTAAGCTTCAAATTGTGATAGACAATTAGTCAAAGTTCTCTCACTAACCTTGCACCTGTTCTGTGCATTGTCTATATAAATCCCCAATTGAGTCAATTAACTGTCCATGCCCTTAATTGCACGATTTAGGCACCAACTTCACTTTCTTATTCCTCATGAATTTGATTTCAACATTAAAATGGCGCCGCACATTTTATGTCCAGCGACATATTAGCAGTTCTTTTTATTAGCATGCTGATAAAAAGAAAGAAAACCCAGCAACCATAATCATTCAGGCTCTCGGAGAAATTTTTATGAACAAAAATAAGAAAGTAAAATGTATTAGGATTTTACCTCAGCTTTCAACAATGGAAGAGAAACACGCAATTAAATATTTGTTTAAACAATGAAAACTGTTTGAATTTCGTTTCAACAATAAAAAGTATAGTTGTAAATCATGCCTAAAATATTTTTATAAATTTATTAAAATAAGAGAAAAAATGTGCGACAACATAAGTGATATCATTGAAAAGAAAATGTTTTGAATTTTCAAACGGTATAAAAATCATTTTTGTGCTGTAATATTTTCGTAAGTTATCCAAGTGAAACGCCAAAATTTCGCTTAATTTTTAATTAATTAAAATTTCAAAAACGCGGCTCCGAAGTGCACATTCACAACTTCCAAATAATATTTGTGCCAAATTTCATAGCTCTGTGTTTAGTGGTCTGCCCTGCAGAGTATGTGTCTGTCTACGACGTACTACTCTAAAAATGAACTTACCTTTGAATTCTTCTACGTATTTCTATTCGTTCTAATGCCACCTTCGTCTCATTTAAACAAAGAGTTTGCATTTATTCCAAATAACTTTCCAAAGAATCGGAATTCCGAACTCAACACTTTCTCAGTTCGAAACATTCATTTCCGCATTGTCCACCCGACTCTTTAAAATAATTCTGGTCTCATCACGCAAGTTGGCAGCAAAAAAGGCTTCTGACATAACACATAGTACTGACGCTTTCTGATGACGCTTTCATCGCCTTTGAAAGAACTTCGGCAGTATTTTGACATTTAAGCACCTTTTTCAATTCAATGTGTTTCTTGAAAAATGGATAATAAAACACGAATTCAATACAATATCTCACAGAAAATTTAATTTCGGTAATTCTAACCTAATATCTATTGACGTTTAAATTACGATTGCATTAAACATTTTACTACAATTTTTAAAAAATATAGAAACACGAAATTAATTCCTTAATTTCTCACAGAAACTTCAATATCTGTAATTGTAACCTAACACTTATTAGCTTTTAAAAACACGCTCTGTCTACAGAAATAAGAGGCGCAAACGATATTTTATACAACAAGTTACGACTACATTAAATACTTCATCGCGTCTTTTTAAAAATAGATAATAAAAATACGAATTCAATGCATAATTTCTCATTGAAAATATAATTTCCGTAATTTGTAATCTAATTTTTATTAGAGTTTAAATTACGACTACATTAAACATTTTACTACATTTTTAAAAATAGACATTAAAACAGGAATTCGATGCATTTAGAAACTTAATTTCTTTTATTGTAACCTAATTTTTATTAGCCTTTAAAAACACTCTCTGTTTACAGAAATAAGGGGCGCATACATTGATTCTGACAAGGATATTACGACTACATTATACATTTAAGCGCATTTTTTAAAACACGAATTCAGTGTCATTATTGCTCCTAGAAATTTAAATTCTGTACCTGTAACCTATTTTATATTAGCGTTTAAAAACACGCTCTGTTTACGTAAAGGCAATATTGGCAAGTATTGACACTGAGTGTGAAAATGGGCAAAATGTGACTCAATTCTGAAAACGAGCTAAGAAAGTTTAAGCATTGACAATGGGCAGTTGAGTGTCAAAAAACATTCAAATTTACACGGATTTGGTCCAATTCATCCTAAGAGATTAAAGTTTGTTTAACCCTTTCCATTATTATGCTTGACTGAACAGACACCATTCTGAAAAGTGTAATTTATTTTTATAAATCTTATTTGTTCGAAATCTAATTTGAAATTCACTTCAAATTCACATGATCTAATAACTTGAAATCTTCTCTTTATTTTGCTTTCGAAATCTCTGTGACAAATCCTGCATAAATACTGAAAAAACAAGACCCCCAACTTTAATCACAGAAATGCACACAGATGCGTCTGAAAGCACCTTCAAATTCACCTGAATCTTAAGAAAATAAATCTTTTGGTAACTCACTGCATTTTGATCATAAAAATCTGGGACACTGCTATAGAAATTCGAAATGAAACTTTATTTGGTTGAGAGTCATTTTCAAAGAGCCTTTATTGTTTAAGTAAGGAAAATTGATAGTTTCTTTCATGAAATGCTTGAATTAAATGAAAGAAAACTATTTATTTAAAAGGAAAACAGCAGGTTTAAGCATTATTATCTGAAACCGTAACTGAATCTGCAAAAGTCTTTACCCAGCCAGAATCGTATGAAAGCAGGCAAAACACCAGAGAGGTCAAAATCATTTCATTGCGCCCTCTATTGAGAGGCCAACGAATGAGAACAACGGGAGCCGTGACGTCAAAATACGTCATGCACCCGTTTTCAATGCAATGCTGCGCACCGAGTTTGCCTCAATTTTTGGAACTTCGCAATCTCGATCACTACCAGAAGCGCGTGTGTTTCATTGCATCGTCTGTGAGGAACCAAAGAGAGTGCTTGATGTGCAAATTAGACCAATAATGTTCCAATATTTGCACGTACATAAAAAAAAAATAACAGAAAGCCTAGATATTTTTACTCTACGTGGGATGATTTATATTGGTTTGGCCCATCCCTGACCAAGACTCTTCCCGATCAGTCAATTAGTTAAGCAAATGAACTGAAAAAAGACGTATCCCGATAGCAAGTGAGAGACATTTAACGACCTAATGACGGGTTGAATTAATTAGTAATAAACAGGGGGTTTTCTGTACACGGAGAGAACAGAAGTAATATATTTTTAAAGGAATATTACAATAAAATATTGACTTGTACCAAATAAAACTTGTACCAAAAACTCGAATTAAAGAAAAATGGGCTGAAAAATGAGGTCAAGTTGAAAATTACAGTAAAGGGTTTTTATAAATTGACCGAGCGAAGAGAGATCCTGTTTCGGCTCGAGCGTTCGGCCTTTTGTCTGTTAATTTGTTCGTTACGTTAATTTGTTAATTTGTTCGACGCCTTATTCAATTTTCGTCGAATTTGTCATTAAGGCTACACGATACCCTTTTTGAAAAAAATTTTTGGGAGACAATTATATTAAAAGCAATTAATACACCTTTTTCAAATTATATTATTAAATTGATTTTGATAAAAAAAAGTCAGTTCAGCAAGCACCATTATTTTAAAATTTAAAAAAAATTGAAGTTTTTAAGTTTTTTAAACTCTTATAAAATGCTTAATTTTCAATATTTTTTAGTTATTTCAAATGATTTATATTTCTTGTATTATTGGGAATAAAAGTTAGTATGGAATTTAAGATCTGATTATTTTTAAAATTTTAATAATTATTTTTGTTGTTAAACCTAAAAAAAGCAAGAAAATTCTAAAAATTTCAACTTTAACATTTTAAAAAAAAATAACTAGAAGTCTCAGACCTAAATCCATGCAAATTCTTATATTACATACATATGTGAGTATCTTCAAAAAATTTCAAGACTCCATCTTGAACAGGAAAAAAGCCTTAGGGAATAGAAAACACTATCATCAACCAAAATAAAAGTCTGAGAAAAATGCATTTAAAGTTTTTAAAGGCATAAAACAAAAACTAATAATACTTTTAGAGCTCCAATTTTTTAATATGTTATTCCCCAACTTATAGCATACACAAAAACACTAATTTTACTCAATATGATGGAATAATATTTTCTTATTCACAATATTATGTTGTTCCACATATCAATAACACTGGTTATGAAAACGATAGATTATTCAGCATAACGTTAACTTAATATTTTCATAAAAGTTTTGAACAAAATACATTTCTACATTATAATGATACTACTAACACAAATTAAAATTAAAAATAACCTACTTTGTGCATAAAATAACTAAAATTAAAAATAATCAGCTTTGTACGTAATGCCTTCCAATTTCTTCTCGGTTTTAAGTCGGCGCGATTTAGCTAGCTTAATTTTTTGTTGTGCGACTTTATATTTCACAGATTTTATTTTATTTCAAAAATAAGTTCCCCTATAATCAGTAAAATTAGCCAAGTGTTTTGATGCGGAACTTGTTGGAAGGCAATTTATGCCCTGAAATGTTTCTAGCGGTTTTAAAGTTCCAACGTTATATTCAGATATTGCGTTAGATACGGCAATCAATACTCGAATCCTAGAAGCACTATTTTCTTTGGAACATTTGTTCCAAATCATTGAATGTAAAGCTTCGTTAGAATTTTGTGTTAACCCTCTAACACACCTGCTCAACAGGTCTGTAGAAGCTAACCGTTGATATATTGGCAAGATTTTACAGAGGTGTTTTTCATTGATTGGAGTTTTCACCCAATCTTTATGAGCACCTGGTTTCTTTCCACGAGCCAATGCCGACTGATAGAAACACCAGGAATCTTCACCAGAGAGGCACTTTTTATGTTGCGGCTTCTTGTAAGTAGATATTCTATGAAATAGCGTAGCGTAAATTGCCATTTTCATAGCTTCAATATCGCCTTTATTTTTACGTATTGCATCAGCATAGTAACGTGTAAGTTTTTTAATTGTCTCTTCTTTCAAGCTACCATGCTTCTTGCCCCCCAAAGTCACATCTTTTACCCGCCAATCATTCACTGTCTTCCTCAAAGCTGTTCCCAGCCTTTTACTCACATGGTTGTTGCATTCTTCTTTTTTAATCTCAACTTGATTTCCATATATTTTCCTTTCATTCAGTTCTAAGAATGCTCGTGAGTCACCGTCAGAGAGTAAGGATGTGTATCGGAAGCCAATGCTCTCAGATCTTTCCCACAATTTTATAGCTGCTTTGACTTCCATCGGGCCAGATGACCCGACATGTGTGATGCTGCAAAAATCTCGATGGCCTTCATACCAAAAATGGAATTCGGCAGTATCTTCGCCAAGGGCCAGTTTAGTCTGCTGACATTCTTCACAACGCTTAGACGTAACTGCAAAGTCTATCACAAAGCCTGTCAGCAGATCAATCACACATCCAATTCCAATGTTTGAGGTATGTCCTCTCGTCAACCAGCTTCCATCGTAAGAAACTCCAATATCGACAATATCGTTGTCATTTCTCGAGCCATATGCCTCTTGGACATCTTTGCGAATATTAAATAACATCTGATTTGCTGCAAAAAGATGTCCATCTAGAATTTTTTTCTTGTAGAAATTAAAAGTTCTACTCGACATTATATTTAAATTCATATTCATGCGGAATTTTTCCAAAGCTGAGTAGCCGAGTCCCAAACTCAACATCCCTTGCACTAATCTCATGTTTACATCAAAAGATGCATTCCAAACTTTATGTCGGCTTACTTCATGTGACATTTGATGCAATTTGGTATTAATCACCTGTTTTGAAGAGCATATTTCACTTTTTGTTTGGTCACAAGTGGTACATACAACATTCAACTTGCATGCAAATCCATTTTTTTTTACCAAAACAAAGTTTTAAGGATGCACAACAACAAGAACTACACAGCAAATTGTAAATAAACTGCTTAAGTTTTCAGTATCTACAATAATATAATTTGAAGAATCAGGTATATCTTCAATTTTATTTACAATACCTGAATTCAAAGCACTTGTATACTGAATTCTCACACTAGTATCAGCTGAAGGCTGATTTTCAGAATTATTGTTTTCATTTGTCTGCCATCTCTTCAAAGCATTATGTCTCTTTACAACTCGAGAACGTTTCGGTCGTGGCATTTTCACAACAGAAAAATGATTAAAAACAGCAAGATACTGAGCCTCAAATCTTCTAAATTAAGAAAACTTTGTGTGAAAGCAATTATTGGTCTTGAAAAAGACCGTTTTCATGAATATCAGTTCAGTATCAGAATGTAGTAAACAGAACTAAAAGAGAAGCCAGGACGTAAACAAACAAACGATTTAAACCGTAAAAGTTGCAGTTAATAAACCGTTTTACCTAAGGAATTGATTTATTCAAAAATATTATAAGTTAATTAATTTTAAGAATGGAAAAATGATTCAAAAGGAAAACGAAACTAACCACGCTCCCTCAGCTGCCAAATTTTGAGACTGACAACACTCAGAAAAGTTCAAATATCTTTTAAACTATTTGGATATCAGATCTAAAATTTGGATTCGAGCTTCCCAACAATATGGGCCATCGAAAAATGCAATAAAAAAAATCGATATTTTTGTCATTTTTAGGGTACTGTGTAGCCTTAATGCTCCTTTTAGTCATAAAAAAAGCGTTTGTATAAGGCCTTTTATTTTTTGGTTCCTTCTGAAGTTGGTTGCTGTTTTAATGGTTATAGTGATCGGAGAGAGTCGCCAATTGGCGAGTTTGGTACCATTAAAACATGTGAGTCATTATGGTGATGGCGAGACATTTAATTGTAATTTGGTTAATGCTTATAAATGCAGGCATTTAATTGTAATAGAGAGAATAACGATAAAAGCAAATTATTTGCATTCAGAAAAAAGGGCTGAACCTTCGAAGAGTGCAATGAGGAGCTGATCTTAGATTATTTTTTTAGACGCGAGCTTCACTCTTCACAGATAAAGAAATATTAAAATTAAAATTTTGATTAATAAATTTAAAAAATTAATAAATAAACAGAATACTGCACTTCGAACTCAACAATTTTACAAAGAAACTTCTGTGTAGACGTGAAAAATACTTCATTAAGAAAACAATTATTAAATTAAAGCATTTCTTTTCTTTTTACAAATTTTAGTTTTGATTTTTAATGAACCAAAAATACATAAGAAAGGCACAGTTCGGGTTCCCGCCGTAGATTTTTCGTGGAAACGTCGGAATAAAATCATAAAACAAGTGTTTCGTATTAATATGTAATTCAATTATCAATCTCTTTAATACAATATTTACACAGAGTAGTATAATGGTTACAGAAGAGATAAATCAGAAGCTACCATAGACTCTTGCTGCATGCGATAATCTATTTATAATATTAAATAGATGAATTTTAAAAACTAATAATAAGAATAAGAAATTTCCTTCGACACTGTAGAACGAAATATGGTAATCTCAAGCGTACAAGCATAGCAGAAGCGATGCAGCCACAGGTGAAAAACATGAATTTATTTTTTATTTTTTTCATCAGCACTCAGGCTGCCATCTATATGTTGAACATTGATTTAACAAAAATTTCATTATGTATCCTATTGGCCACAACAGGCACTGGAGCTTCAGTCTTATCCTCAAGGTTTTAGGAGACAAAATTAGGTAATATGTTACTAAAGCTTAAAGATAAGGTCCGGATAAAAGCGAGCACTTAAACATGACCGTCAGGAGACAGCAAAAAATTAATACTGGATTTAAAAAAAAATATCCGTCAAATCACGGAAAAAGTAATGGCAGTAGAGTTTCCGGCAATATTCCGTTTCGCAAAGCGTTTGTCCGTTTTTACTTTTACCGTTTTCGAATTCTCAGTTTTTTCACATAAATTCCGTTTTTGGTTTTTCCATTTTCGAATTCTCAGTTTTTTCACAGAAATTCCGTTTTTGATTTTTCCGTGTTTTCAAGGAATTCTGTTTCTGATTTTTCTGCGTTTTCACAGAAATTCTTTTTTTAAGGTCCCCTTTAGTGTCGAAAGATGCGATTTTTGAGACAAATAGTTAAGAACGTCCAGGGCTCTTATCAATTGCAAAGCAAATTTTAAACTTTTTTATGAGAGTATTATGATCTATTGTTTACATAAATGAAAATTTTCAGTAGAAAGTACATATTAAAAAAATCTTTTTTAACGACTGTTTTAAATTTTAGAGTGATTTCTGCATCGCAGGATTTTACAATATCTACATATTCCCTTTTTTGCAAAATTTTAAAATGCTATAGAAGTGAAATGACTAACTCTAAAGAAAATATGCATAATTTCTGTAATTTTTGTTCTTAAACCTGAAATACATTTTTCCAATGCCGTATTTTATTTTTAAGTGCATATAAATTTTATGATTTAAACTAAATTTATGATTTTATGCCATTTTAAAGAAAGCAATATGAACAAAAAATATTTAAAATTTCAATGTTTTTCATTAGAAGGTTTCAAACAGTCATGCGCACAATATTCGAAAAATTTAAATGAGTGTTAAAAAAGGTATTTGTGTTTCATTTCGAGTTAATGAGTCTGGGACATGATCAACCCTTTCTCGCAAAATCCACACTTTTCCACTCTTTAAGGAGGGGTATGTGACCCCTTAATTTACTGTTCTTTTTTCTGAGTATCTATGGAAGTGCCATTATTCTATTTCTTCCATTATTTTATTTTCCTCCCTACTTTCAACAATACCCTATTAAACTCATTTTCTTTAATTTTCGTTTTGACCGAATTTACTCAGAGTATGCTTCAGTTTTTATCATCAATAACATTCATATTCAATAGAATACAATGAAATGACGCAACTACAAATCGAGAATAGGAATAACTAGTAATAACATGAATAAATTGAGAAAGACATTCCTTCAATCGATTTTTTGCAATCTACTTTCTCTTAAGCCCGTTCGAGGAAAAAAAATGCTTTTGAAATAGGATTGCAAGCAAGCGTATAACATTGAAAGGAGAGGGGAATAATTGTTTTTTTAAAATGGTTCACGAGTTTGAGATTAAATTATTAAAATCCTTCCATCTTAAATACACAAAATATTCTTGAACATTTTCTTGGTTAATACTATAATGTGTCTAACGTTTATGCTGCTTATTCTTAATGAAAGCAATACTTTTAATGTACAACTGTTCCTAGAATCTACTTAAGGGTGAATTGACATGTCTGAAAAAAATTTACTCATACTAAATTAAATCTCTTTAAAAACTTGTCTAATCCAAAATCACATTGGAAACATACAAAAGATGATGAAATTGAACCCCATATCTTGTATTTATTCTTTATATTATATATCTATTTATATTATATCTCTATTTATTCATTGGAATGTGCAGTCGCAATAAATCTCTCCATGTACGCACAATGTCAGTCACCTATAAATACTTCAATGTGCTTTCCTTCAACTTTTTTTCAGGTATTTAACTCTTCCTCATTTTTAACAAAATTTTCCTATTAAATTCAGGAAATACTTTTTAAAATTTTTGCATTTTCACAAAAACTTTCTTCACATATGCTTTTCATTTATATTTATTATTAGGTTGGATGGGCATCGCAAGGGAATTTTATTTGAATCACACAGATATTACTATGTATAGTACATATATTTACACTATTGTAGAATTTCGTGTTTGTGTTCTTTGCATTGTTGTTGAATGTGAGACGCTTGATTTCGGAGGCTCGTAATGGTCGCTTACACAGTCTCAATCGAATTTTGCACGAGTTCTAAGAGGAGACATGTTCTTTTTTTCTCTGGTGTGGCCATTTGGAGCTTGTTGATTGAGCTTGCGAGATAGTTCAAGGCTGGGGGGGGGGGGCGGAAGCGATATTTGTTTTCACTGATGAATTTCACTATCCTTGGGGAATGTTTTTTTTCAAAAACGTAGCAAAAATGAAAGATCAATTCAGTCATATGATAAGAATCCAAAATCACACGAATGCACAGACGCCATCTGCAGGAAGCAGATGACATCTAAAACCCTTTGCCAGGCGCACTCATTTACACTGTGACGTGATCGACAGCGTCGAACAAATGGTAGCAAGTCAGACAGCAATACTAATATGAAATCTCAGGAATTTAATAGAAAGAAAATAAAATATTTACAAGATATGGATTGCACATATTTCTTGACTATTATAGTATAAATAATTAACTGGGTCTCGATTAATTGGGATTAGAAAGTTCTACTAGTCTTCAGAGAATCTGGTTCTAGGACGGTAAGAGACTTGAATTTATCCGCTGCCCGAAGTTGTAGACGGAAATCAGTTCTACCTTGAGAACGACTCAACAAGAGGAAGATGGCAGTTCAATATAAGTCTCTAGACTTCAGAATAGCGCGACTTCGGTGCGATAATTTGTGATCTACGATAGCTTTAGTGAACGTAAATTCGTTTTCTTCAGAAGAGCGAGGCTCTATTTAGAGAAATATTTCCCTAGAAGTACAACGGTACTTCTCAAATCCTTGCATGATTTTTCTATCACGACTTCGCAGAACAGAGCTAATGCTCTAACAGGTGAGATTCACAATCTCACCCAAAAAATATCGTCTTCGCTCCCGGATCAAAAATCCGAAAGTAAGTCTTCTGCAATCTTTTCTTTCGTACACCGAGATGGGGTCTTTCTCTTCTTGTTACGTTTTTCCCGATTTTCCGTTGATAGGTTGAGGAGGGTAGGGAGGTCCGTATGTTGGCTTGTCATTTGCTATCGCCTGTGGAGACTTCAAGTCCATGACCTGCCCCTTTTTGGATCAGCTGATCCGATACTA
Source organism: Araneus ventricosus (assembly GCA_013235015.1). Lineage (NCBI taxonomy): Eukaryota > Metazoa > Arthropoda > Arachnida > Araneae > Araneidae > Araneus > Araneus ventricosus. The sequence goes on along the minus strand of BGPR01005880.1, from coordinate 45,777 downwards.
TCAATCTGGTGATTTTTCATTCTCAAACTTAGGGTGTGACAACCCGACAGTTTTATAGTCTGGTTTTAGCTTTTTCTCGCCTCGTTGACGCCGTCCAATTGTACGAATCTGTATTTCACTGGGAAGCTACATAGTTCAAGTGGGGGTCTTAGACCCCACGCAGACCGACCACACGGGTGCTTTTAGTAGCGTCTTTCTCTGCGAATTTATATGAATTTCTGAATTCTCACAACGCCTTACCTTGAAGTTGCATGGATTGCCGCACCATCTCAAAAACACCAGACGTGTTCCGTGTATGAAACACCTGTTTAATGCTCGAAGACAGATTTAGAAGTAGAGCAGGTGTTTCGCACCCGAGACTTTTTAAATAAACCCCAAAAGGAAATATCTAGGGAGGGGGACAAATCTGGTGATCGCAATGGCCATGTGATTAGTCCCAGAGGCGGCCCGAGGCCCGGATAAACCGGGCAACTGCCCGTGGTGCCAAAGCTGGGGCGTAAAGGGGAGAAAAAATGGTTTGATTGACATGAGAACTCCGGCGAAAACTGTAAAAATGTTCCTTTATTTTGGAGCCCCCTCTTCAGATTTTCGTATAGGCGCTCGGCTCAAACCTCTAGACCCTGGAGAGGTCTCAAAATCTGTTCCACGAACATCAGGCCATAAAATTTAGTGGGTCATTCACAGGTCCGACCGTACCCAAGGGCAACCCGATCCTAGGGGATCGTGTTGACCATAGGTGCAGTCCGGTCTACTGTGGCCCCTCCTCATCCCGTATTCAAAACGGGCCCCCTCTCTGTCCTAATTTCCCTAGAATTACTTCCTCCCACACTCTCCCTTCCTCATTTCGTGGTTTTTGCTTTGGTTCGAGAGGCTTGTTCCCCCTAACCTACTATTCGATTTCAGTTTTATGGCATAGGGGGGGCCGAAAAAATATTAAACCGGATGAAAATGTAACTTTTCCCCTGGTCTACACTATTTCTCATCCGATTCTTACTTTGACGAAACGTTTCAGAACACTGTGTTGGAAGAAAAACTGGTGAATGTCACGCTTTACTTTTATTCTGAAGAGAAAATTTAAAATGTGATAACGTTAAACCTATAAGTGTTGTGTATTTCGATAAAATGTCTGAAAGAAAAGAAACAATCAGGTACGTTTTATAGGAAAAGAAAGGCACGAATAGCAGCAGAAAACGAAAAGCATGGGTCTATTTTGAAAAAAATACATCAAAATAGAAAATATTGAATCTAGAGAAGGTCTGTCGACAACAGTTGAAGGCAGATCTTTAACTTCAGGAAACTTTAAGAACGACAATATAACATACTGTTCGAACCAAGAACAAAAGTTCATGTGAATTCCGCACCACAGGTAATTTTGTTATTATCATTCTGGTTTGTTATTTTAAAATTTTTAGAATTAAATATCTATTTGAAAAATATAAGTTTTCGATATTGACATACTAACTTTCTCATTTGTACAAAAATTCTAAATGTTAAAATCGAATATATAAAATTATAGTTATTTTTTAAAAATTATGTTTATATATTATTGAGCAGAAAGCTTAAAAGTGCGCAATGGGTTAAGTTATACCAAAAGTTGTGTTGGTTTTGTTGGAACATTTTTGCGCACCTTCTGTATGATTATTCAAAAGAACTGAACTCATATAATTTTGGTAAGCTAGATAAACACTATTTAACAAGTTAACTCGTTTACCAGGACCAAGTGCGAGAGCATGCAAACTTACAATTACTTGAACCAGAACCAGTAGAACATTTAAACGTCTTAAGTGACTGTGAAGAATCTAACAATAAACAAGACACCAAAACTAGTTTGCAAACCGAAAATACAGACAACAATACTGAGAGTGATAAGGTTTGTTGGATTTTAACATACGCATTACTCTTGAAATAACATATTCGAACTTTTTTCAAAAAAATCAAATTTGAAAATATAAAGTTCCTATTACATTTCTTCCAATCATCAGATAGTGCCAAACGTTAGAAGAAAACTTGCAAAATTAAAAATTATTTCACAGATTTTTTCATTTTCTGTTTCTAAATAAGTATGTGATTTAAAAAAATTGTAACACGGCTAAAAAAAGTAATGAATTAAAGTTTCACATCGATAAGCAAGGTATATGGTCAGGGCCGGATTACCAAATAGGCAATGTAGACAACTACCTATGGACCCTGCAACTTTGGTTAGGCCCCCGACATTATTTTTTTAAAATTATTTTTAGAGCTTCCATTTGATTTACAAGAAGTGTATTCTAGAACTTACTGAACTTAAATTCCAGTGTCGTTTAAATACAGAACATTATTCTTGTAATATTTTTAATGTTTTAGAATTTATTAGCAGATCAATGGGTCACATGTCAACAGTCCTCGGATACTTTGCATTAGAATATTCAAATTGCATTAAAATGTTTTGTAATTTTTTAACCATTTTATTTAAAATTACTTTTAAATTTCAATTTTTTATACTCAAGATTTAAGACTTCTTTTTGAAGATTACCCGCAAAGAAATGTATTATTTCAGTTTGTCATATTGTTTGTTGCTCAAAAACTGTTTAACTTATTTCGATATTAAATTTAAATCAATAAAGTTATCTGGTTTTGGAAGTTGGAGTGGGGCCCAAAAACTTACATTGTCTACTGCCCTCCTAAGCGTAAAAGGCCTAAATTTTTCCTACTTAGTAATGTTTGTGAGTTGCCCGACATTATTCTTAAGCAAAAAGGCCGTATCTTATTAAAAAATAGTAGAAAACCATTAAAGAATTATTCTTATATTATAAAACTAACGCAGTGGATTTTTCTGACTTTATCAGTAACTGTTGCTACTGGCGAGAGAAATTTTACGAAACTGAAACTGATTAAAACATATCTGCGATCTAGCATGTCTCAGGAGCGACTAGTTGGTTTGGCAACCATATCAATTGAACGGGACCTTCTGTAGAACATTGATATTGAGAATATTATGAAAGATTTTGCAGATAAAAAGCAAGAAAAGTGATCATGTGAGACTTTATAATACTGTGTAAAAATCATATATTTTTAAAATAATTTTTTTCAATACATTATTTTAGTTTCTCTGAGACTTTCTTATATTCTTAAATATTTCTGAAATAAAAAAATTCTGACCATAACATTATTAAGTCATATTTGCAGGTAACATGCATATTTCTAAGTAAAATTTTGTTGGACATTTAAAATACAGGCAATATAGAATTTAAAAATTACTTTGGTTAGGGGGGGGGGCGCCAAATTGTTGTCTTGCCCGGTTGGTAAAATTACCTCGGGCCGCCTCTGATTAGTCCACCACGACCCGCTCAGTACCAGGGGAAAGAGTCCTGCAAATGTGTCTGCTGAAGTGCGAGGGAGCTGCGCCGTGCTGAAACCGAATACGATGACGCATTTCTGGCAGTGTACAGGATTGCATTACATGTCTATGACGTAACAACTCCCTCTGGCTGCTCCAGATGACGTTTGCGTGCCTATGTCATTTGGATTCTTATGATATGCCTGAACCACCCTTTCACTTTGGCCTCTTTTTAAAAATCATCCCCTCAGTAGTTTCAAACTTTAAATAGTGACGGACATCAAATCCGGGTGATTTTAGTAACCTCACTCCTGTTCTGTTCATTGTGTACGGGAACCGCCCTCATGAAGTCAAGTCAGATGACGCAAACTTTATTGAAAAACGTAACTCTCGACGTCATCTAACATCGGAAGACACGATGTCTTGCACATCTATCTAACTGCAGACAACTTTTTTTCTAACCTTACAAGCGCCTCTGGCCAGTAGCTAATCGCAGGGAATATTGGCTGGTTTAATTTCAATTCAACCTCTTATGCATAGGTTGTATTCATGGTTCCCTCAAAAAAAATATTTTAAAACTTTGAATTGTGATTCCAGATTCCACAAAACGTTTGATGATATAAAATAAGAAAGTAAAATGTATTAGGATTTTACCTCAGCTTTCAACAATGGAAGAGAAACACAATTAAATATTTGTTTAAACGATGAAAACTGGAACGTTCAGAAATTGAACGAATCAAAGCAAAATAATAAATTTTAACAGAACAAATGAGAAATGTCGATATTTTAACAAAACATGCACTTTCCTTGCATAAGAGAAAGTAGAAAAAGCAGAATGAACACAATTGTTAGTGTGCTGAATCTAATTTTCGTCAAATGGTAGAATCGCCAGTCCCATAGAGACTTTTGACATAACACACAATACTGGAATGTTTTGATACCACTTTCGGCGACTTTTAGGCAGACGTTTGACATTTAAGCACCTTAAAATCGTAAATTTATACTCGTTACGTTTTCTCTACATTTCTTTAAAATAGATACTAAAACAAGAATTCAATGCATTTATTTCTCACGGAAAAGTTAATTTCTGTAGTTCTAACCTAATTTTTATAAGCTTTTAAAAACATGCTTTGTTTACAGAAATAAATTCTGCAGACGATATTTTATAAAACAAATTACGACTACATTAAATATTTCACTACATGTTTTCAAAAATAGACAATAGATCACGAATTTAATGCACATATTTCTCACCGAAAGTTTAATTTCTGTAATTGTAACCAAATTTTTTATTAGCGTTTAAATTACATCTAAATTAAACTTTTTACTACAATTTTTTTAAAAAAAGTAGATAATAAAACACAAACTCAATGCATTTATTGTTCATAGAAATATAATTTCTGTAATTCTAACATAATATATACTATCTTATTGTTACAAAAATCGTTCTGTGGGTTATTACTTCACGTGGAATTCCCTGGAAGAAACTCCAGATCTCGGTTCTAATATAAATAAGAATTATTTCTTGTATTTTCGAGAATCTTCAATCTATAATCAAAATGTCACGAATTTGCTCAACAAGGTAAGATAAGAATCATGAATAAGTCTCTTTCCTACCCAAAACTAACATGACAGATAAATGTTATCACGAAGCATTCTCCGTCTTTCCGAATAGACTTAAATATTTCTTCATAAGACATGCTTTGTTTTGTACTTTCGATGGCAGTGCAACCTTTCTTCGAGCAGTAAAGTTTCTTTTATCAAAAATATATTTCTTCTGTTCGGTGCCTACTGATGTTACCAAGCACTTTCTCCCTCCAACCCATTCACAGAAAGGAACAAAATTACAAAGATTTTAACTCATTTGAACATCTAGGATATATAAAACTTTTCTATAAAGTATTCCGTCACGAGGAATTCTCTGGAAGAATCTCCATATTTTGGTCCTAACATTTATAAGAATTAATTCTTGTATTTCTGAAAACCTTCATTCTGTCTTCAAATTGTCACGAATTTTCTCAACAAGGTAACATAAGAATCATGAATACTCTACTAACTCTAAACTCTACTAACTTCCTACTCTAAACTAACATGATAGAGAAACGTTATTACAGAATCGTCAGAGCATTTGAAACATTCTCCGCCTTTCCGAATAGAGATAAAATCTTCTTCATAAGCAGTGTTTTGTTCTTGACTGGAAATGGCAGTACAACCTTTCTTCGAGCAACAAAGCTTAGTTTATCAAAAATATATTTACTTCGGTTCTGTGCCTCCTGATGTTGCCAAGCATTCTTCTCCCTGCAACCGACCCACAGTAGGAACAAAATTACAAAGATATTAAATCATATGAACATATAGGATATATAAAAATATTCTATAAAGTATTATGTCACGTGGAATTCTCTGGAAGAAACTCCAGATCTCTGTCCTAATATTGATAAGAAATAATTCTTGTATTTTCTAGAACTTTCCATCTATCATCAAAATGTCCCGAATTTTCTCAACAAATAAAGATAAGGATCATGAAAAACTCTCTTTCCTACCATAAACTAACATGATAGAGAAACTTTAGTACAGAATCGTAAGAGTATTTGAAGCATTCTCCGTCTTCCCGAAAATACATAAAAATTTCTTCATAAGCCGTGTTTTGTTCTTTCGATGGCAGTACAACCTTCCTTCGAGCATAAAGTTTCTCGTATCAAAACTATTTTTACTTCGGTTCGGTGCGTCCTGTGGTTGCCAATCATTCTTCTCCCTGTAACTCACTCACAATGGGAACAAAAGTACAAAGATATTAACTCATTTGATCATATAGGATATATAAAAGTTTTCTATAAAGTATTACGTCACGCGGAAATCTCTGGAAGAAACTCCAGATTTCGGTCCTAATATTGATTAAAATTAATTCTTGTATTTCCTTGAAACTTCATTCTATCATCAAAATGTCACGAATTTTCTCAATAAATAAAGATATGAATCATGAATAAGTCTCTTTCCTACCTTAAATTAACATGATAGAGAAACGTTATTAAAGAATCGTCAGAGCATTTGAAGCATTCTCCGTCTTTCCAAATAGAGATAAAATCTTTTTCATAAGTCGTGCTTTGTTTTGTAGTTTCGATGGCATTTCAACCTTTCTGCGAGCAGTAAAGTTTTTTTTGTGGAAAATATTTTGACTTCTGTTCGGTGCCTCCTGTGGTTGCAAATCATTCTTCTCCCTGTAACCAACTCACAGTAGGAGCAAAAGTACAAAGCTATTAACTCATTTCAACATCTAGGATATATAAAACTTTTCTATAAAGTTCTACGTCACGTGGAATTCTCACCCTCTCTCTAATTCTTGTATTTTGAAGAATCTTCATTCTGTCATCAAAATGTCACGAATTTGCTCAACTATGTAAGATATGAATAATTACGGAACTTAAATAATGTACAGGCTGTGGGGAGCCTGAAACGCTAGCTAACCAGTTTCTGTTTTGGTTACTCCATTGTATCCTATATATATACAAAAATGAAAAAAATAAGACTTTTCGTTTTGTCCAGTATTTTAAGGGGCTTAGAAAAGTATAGAAAAGTTTTATTTTTAACGCATTAGGTTTTTAAATTGAATTAAATTAAACAGTTCCGTATACTTTTCTCCACTAAAAAAACATTACATTTAGTTTTCAAAAAATTGTGATTGACATAAAAATTTATTAGTCGAAGCTAAGCTTATGATTTTAGCCTTCTTTTCACATAGTATTATCATGTTTTACTTTATTCATCGACTTCAACTTTTGAAGTACAGAATGCATTATTTTCACAAATTTATGAATTGTATTTGCCATACAATTGATTTGTTTTTGTTTATTTTCCTCAAATGGATTATCTGGGGGAAAAATTATATAACAAAGCATGATATTTTATGCATTTCTATCAAGATATAATTCTATCAATTTTTGTGACTATTTTTTAAATTTTGTCCTTCGATCTCAAGAAGATATAGCTGTTGCTTACACCTTTTAAAAACACCATTGTTATGTTTTTCATGTTATTTTAACAGTTGAATAGGGAAAATAAGCATTTAAATAAGTTTAAAGTTATAATCAAAGGTTGCAATATAAGATAAACATAAATTTAAGACAACACAACATGAGTTGAAAACAATAAATAAAAATTAAATGTGCAGTTTTTCACTTAAACAACTTTATTATTTTTAACATCTGGAAAATGGACACTTAACTAATTGAGTATGAAAGTTATGAGGTCAGGATGAAAAAAACACAGTAAAAGAAATGCAAAAATTTGTTAAATACAGATATGGATTAATTTAAAGCGCGTATGATTGCTTTTTTAAGTATTTTAGTTAATTTTTGAAATATTTTTGATGCATAATGTATTTTGATTATACGAGTTACGCAATTTTGTTGTAAGTGTGGTGAGTGTGTTTTTCAGACAGACGTCTCCCAGCATATTCTCCAATTAACTCTTTCTTAGTCCTTTTTACTGTGGCATCATCAAGTTTTATATACTTTGTTTTGCGTTTCAGCTTTCTTTTAGTTGAATGCAACTTCCTTATGGGCAGAATATTTGTATTACTTGGCTTTTTTTCTTTGCTAACTAACTGCATGTTTGGCTTCTTGGAATGCAATTGCAATAATTTATGAGCTTCTGACAATTTTGAATTAAGTTCATCTAACAGTGATTCACTGTCACAGCTTTTAATATAACTGTGAAGTAAGTAAGGTACATTTCAGGCTTTTGCTTTATACATGTTATAGTTTCTTCATTGTTTTTTTCGTCTGTCTTCTTCAAACTGGTTGAAATTTCTGGAATACATAATTCCTTTTCAGCAATTTCATTTTCCCTTGAAACATGATCAATATTTTGTTTCTCGTTCATATAATTTTGTTCAAACAACTGTGGAAAAAAGCTCTCGTTGTTAGATGAATATGTTTGCACAAAAATCCTCTTAGAGTATACTCTGTACAGAAGCATCTGGAATTATGAATGCATGCTTTGCAAATTTTACATTTTAGGCGACAGGATTCACTACAATTTTCAGAGTCAATGTAAACAGTGTAATCGATATCGTTATTCATTACAGAAAACAATCTTTCGCCTAAATTTGAAACACACGAGACAGGCATTGTCAAACTTAGGGAATGCTTCTTCCAATTTTGTGAAACTCTTTTCGTACTCTTCCCTTTCTTCATTTTTATTAGACGCTCAAATGATTTGTCTCTTAACAATGAGAAGAGCATGTGAATACATCTATCAAATCTTTTGTCGATTCACCTTTTAAGTAGATGTGCTTGAAAATTTTATGATATGCTTCTAAACACATATTCGTACTGATAAAAGCACCTTTTCTGAAGCATAAAGCCCACTGCTCGCATCTTTTCGCATAATAAGTTTCAAAATACTCAGAAAAATTTTTAAGCGCATCCATTTCTTTAAAATCATTTTTAACTTCCTTTAAAAGCTCTTCGAACTTTTCTTCACAACTTTCATTTCGCAGCAAACAATGTTTGCCGTAAACTTTCGCTCTTATGTGAACATCTGGTATGGTGTTGATTTTCTGACACCAAGCCCTGTCGACAAGCCAAATACAAAGAACTTTTTGAGGTTTATTTCGAAACAGAGATACCCAAGCATTATAAAATTGGTCGGCATCATCACTCATAAAAAAATTGGGTAGTAATTTCCCCAGTTTTAGTTGTTATCGCTTTAAAAAAGTTTTTCAGAACACTTTCAGTTTTATGGTTACTTATTAACCACGCAACTTCCCCAATTTCATCCACTATCATTACAGTAACTAGAGTAAAGTTATGCCATTCGTTCCATGCGTGGAGTCCAAACATATCAAATGCTTTCCAAATTTCTTGAGCAGAGATACTTGTAATGAGTTCATCAGAACAATAAAAATATCGTCTTTCTGGATATTATTTAAATTTGAAGGAGTTTCTTCGCCTTACAATTTACAGATGAGAAAAGGATTTTCCTCTAACTCTTCATATTCTTTATGCATTAAATGCACACTGGTTGCATCATCAGAATGCCTTTCGATTCCTTTAAGGCCAAAACTTACTTGGATGTTGTTAATATCTTCTCTAGTTAAAAGATGGCCTCTGTTGTGTTCGTCATCAATCTTTTTTCGTACATTTTCCAAGATTTTTTCCGGATTTATCCCATCTTTAATGTCACTAGCTATTTGTACTTTTGAAGTAGGAGGCAATCGCACAAATTTAAATTCTTGAGAATGGCCTACATGAGTATTCATCAGTAGAACATGAACTTTACTTGAATTATGACATACTGATGCCTTTAAATATACTGCCCCAATTTTACACGTCGCTACAGGTACACGTTTTCCCACATTTTTACTGTTGTCATGGCCAGATTACAAACATACTACATTGTAGTATTCATTTGGTATTTTTCATCTCCTCTTGGGTTTTTAAAAAACACTTTACTTTTACTTTCAAAATCTTCCTTCCATTTCTTAAATTCATCGACACTATCGAAAGTTTTTGCCTCTTCACAAAATTTCAATTTGTGATTTCCAATCAAGTGCATTTTGATCTCCTGAATTGCTGATCCTTGAATATTGCAATCTGTGTAGGGACAAAAGTGAACATTTTTCTTTTCACTAGTCTCCAATGACACATGATGAACATTTTTTAAATGTCTGTTTAAAACAAATTTACGGGAAAATCGTTTTTCACAAATTTCACAAACAAACTCCATAATAATGAATGTGTTTGCTCAAATGGTTTCCGTGTAAACATGTAAACACTTTCAAGTTCTGAAATGAGTCCACAGATGGCAGCAATACTCTGAATCCTGATTGGCTAATAACATTGTGGGCGTGTAAGCAGTGACGAAACTAGCCATTTTTGCGCCCGGGGCAAAATCTGCGATTAGCGCCCCTTACACCTACCCCGAACACCAACAAATAACACATAGATTAGTTTGCGTAAAATCTTAATTAAAATCTACCGTTTTATACTGAAAAAGGACTGGCGCCGAAAAATAGGAAAAGGAAAACACGAATTAATATGTTTGCAAGTATTTAATAAAGAAAAAAACATGCGTAGAAAATAATTTTGTTTGACCTAGTACAAATACGCTGAGTTCAAGTTTTACATAGTTAACATTAGAAAAAACACATACAATAATATAACAATGATAGTATCCTAACTAAGTTTTTCACTTGGAAAAATTAATGTTTCAAACAATTTTTCATAAGGATAGGTTAGTTTATTCGGTTAACCATTAAACACTGGAATTATTTTAGTTTAATTTTCCTCTTTTTTGCTGCAAAAGTTTTTATCACATCATTGTAAGAAATCTTTGATGCCTTCTCATGTTCAATATAAATCACTGCAAGATTAGAAAGGCGGTCTTGCTTGGTTAAGTTTCTTAAATAGTTTTTAATGATTTTAAGTTTACTAAAACTTCTCTCGTTCCATGCGACAGAAACTGGTAGAGTCAAGTAGATTCTTAGTGCCGTGGTCAAATTTGAATAGTTTTCATGAAGACCAGTTGTATATAAATAATTTAAAAAGTCAAGGGCAGTAGAATTTAGCTTACTCTTTTTTGATTCACTTCCAGCTAAATTGTCGCTACCTATCACAGAATACTTAAAACTCTCTATTTCAACAGATAGTTCATCCTTGTCCAGATCGTCTCGGTACAAATTTGCCAAAGTAGTAGCTTTCTCTCTTAAAGTTTTGTTATCAAGAGTCGTCAGTTGTTTGGGAGACAAGAATCCGAACATTTCGTTCACCTTTTGCATTGATTGGAATCGTCTCTCTAACTCAGCTTCTATTCTATCATTCACTTGCAGTAAGGCAAGTTTGAATTTTTTATGTTGAGAAATTTCAGAGCTTTCATCTTCACATTTTTCGTCAAAAAATATTTTCTTCTTCCTATTCCTTACCTCCTTAAAAGACGGGTCTACATTAAGAGCAAGACAAGATTGTTTTGCTTCTTCAAGGACTTCATTCTCAATTGTATCTCTACAATCTTTTATTTGTGCAGTCAGTCCTTTTAAGAGGTTGCAGGCAACATCAATGGCTATGTCCTCTTTTTGAAGCATTTTACTGACGATGTCTATTTTTTTAACGTTTTTTGCCAGAAGCAAGTAAAAGCTACAAATTCAAAGGTCTGCATACTTTTCAAAAGTGAAACAGCCCCAGACTTCGTTTCAGGGCTTGATACTGCATCTAATGCCAGGTGATTCAAAGCCTCTACAATCTTATCCAAGTGTTTGTGGACAACAGTTACAGCTTCTCTACGAGATAACCATCGAGTGTCACTTTCTTTTCTTAGTGCCAGTGGTGAATATTTTAATAAAACCTCCCATCTGTTAGTAGAAGCGCTAAAATATGTGTAAATGCAATTAACAGCTCCGAAGTAACCTGCCACTTCATGTACTGCTGTAGCAGCATTTACTCCCACCAAATTCAGTGTATGAGCAGCGCACGGTACAAATTTGGCCAAAGGGTTACTTTCTGAAATACGTGCCTGTATTTCCTGATATTTACCAGCCATATTTGCGCCGGTATCGTATGATTGCCCTCGGCAGTTCTTAATGTCTAATCCTTCTTGTTCAATTTTCTTCAAAATTTCTTCCGAGAGTGCGACGCCAGTTTTGTCACTCACGGTAAAAAAGTCTATGAACCTTTCAGTAATTTCAGGAAAATTTTCAACAACTCTCACGTACCTCAAAACCTGGGACATTTGTTCAAGGTGGCTGACGTCAGGTGTACAATCAAACATAACAGCATAGTACTTGGCTTCCTTTACCTCTTCCATGATTTGTTCTCTTATTTTGTTAGAAATTATCTCGAGAAATTCATTTTGAATTTTAGATGAAAAATATGTAACTTGACCCTTTCTATGGCGAAGGATATGTTGCCGAAGTGGAGGGTGATAATGAGATACAAGTTCTATGGTATTCAAAAATTTACCACTTCTTGGATCTGAAAATTCCAGTGTTTCGTTTGAACCTCGAGGAGGACTTCCTTGCTTGGCCAAATGTAATATTACATCGACAACCGAATGTAGAACGGCCTTCCAGTGACTCTCCTCCTTTTCTATTTCATCCTGCAGATCTTTGTCGATTCCTCTTTTTCCCAAGGATGCTTCTAGATTTTTCCAAGAACAAAAACAGTTCTTGTGGTTTAACGAATTTTCATGTTCTGATAATCTTTCTCCAACTTTTTTCCAGTTAGTAAAACCTTCTCTTCGAACCAAGGATGATTTCGATTCCGACTGAGTATGAGCAAATAATTTGCATGGTAAACAATACAGTGAGTTCATATCTTTTCCTAACATTAACCACAACCGATTAATTTTTTCACCGTTTGGTAAAACTTTGTGAAACCAGTCCTTTGATAGTTTTCTACCATCTCTGTAAGTATTAATTAGGTCAGGCTCATTTACTAATTTATTCATCAATTTTGATACTATAAAACACCTTTGCGTATCAGTTAAGTTTTCTGGCCATGTCCCTGGATCTTCAACGTTTAAATTTAAATCAAATAATACTGACTCACCCTCACTGCAGTTTACAGGGATTTCACAGCTCAAGAGTTCCTCTGTAGTCCCTGATACTGAAGGTTCTTCTGAAGCAGATAAACTTGCGGCGGATTCACCAGCAGGTTCATTGTTGCTCTCATCTGAAATAAAATGCAAATAAAATCAGCCCTAAAACATAATAAACCCTAATCTGGAAAAATTAAGGATATGCTCGTTTAATTCGATATAAAGGTCGTATTTACGTACAGCATTATTAAATTTAACGCTTATATATGTGGCATTACGATGGACACAAACACTACCAGGACAGGTAGAAGAAAAATTAAATAAGTCGATTAGTTAAACGTTTATATCAAAATTTTATTTGTCGCATGGAACATAAATTTCAATGTAATATTAGAATCAAATACATTGTAAAAACGATAACTGTACGAAATATTATCAATAGTAAATGTCTCTTTAATGCAGTGGTTGTCAAACATTTTTTAAGTCGGGGCGCATTTAAAATCCTACAAATAATTATAGGCGCGCTACATACAAATTTCGACGAAATATGTTATATTAATTAAGTCAAATATAACAAAAAATAAAGCGATTAAAAAAGATAAAATGAAGCACGCCTTAAGTTTATTCATTCTTGTGTTTATGAGAAACACCAGCCTGATGTGTCCTAGCGATTTATTCTATGTTTGGACATATATTTGGAATGCACACTCATTTCCACATCAATGCATTGAAGATTTCCTCTCTTTTTACACATAATATTGGTGAGGGGAAAAAATCCTAATTTACATAAATATGTTGTTGAAAATTGCAGTAAAAAGTTTAAAGCTTTTTTAGATATTGACACACATTCTTCTGTAATGGAAAACCAAAAAGGTTTCAAGAGAAAATTCCTTGTGTTTAATCATAGGGGGGGGGGGAAGCAACCAGAAAGGTTAGCTGTTTGCAATGAAAACTGTCTTTGAACTGGAAAAATGATAACAAAAATAGTAAACATATTTGTTTTTATATCTGGACAATATTTCTCTGGAATACCACAGGGCTCATCCGAAAATCTTCTAGGGCGGACCTTTTGAGAACCACTGCTTTAATGTGTGTCTAATGTATACAAAATTCGAAAGGACAACCACTTGTCCAGTGATAGTTTTGAAATACTGATACTTAACAAAGAAAACGAGCATATTAATACCACTTACCTTCATTGATATTTTCTTTTAGCCACGATGACAAAAATGAGGAGGACAGATGACTTTGTTTTTTTCTCTCATTAGCTTTTTTACGGTTTTCAGCGCCCGACAATTTTTCTGGACATCTTTCGTTGAGCAGCAGAGTGAGGTTACCTTACGGAATTATCTTCTAACGTTCGTTTGAATATCCGAAAGTGCACCTTTCGGATATTAATTATTTTTATATATATCAGGATTAGGACGATTTTAATTAGTAAAGGAGTGATGGGGGTATATATGTATATATATCAGGATTCCTTCTCCGAATTTTTCCCCTTTCGACGGTTTTCTTTCTTCATACATCCGGTAAACAAAACTTTAAGACTATGCTTTCGATTTATCGTATTCAATGTCTGGGGGAACAAAAAAGAAGAAGAACGTTTACTTTGCACTTCTTGAGAAAGTTAAGCCCTTTTTAAGGAACTTTTTTGGAAAATTAATCACCTTTAAAAGTGCGTAAAAATGGTTTTCAAATTTAAGCACTTTTCATGACGCTACGCCCCCTGTTTAAACAGAAAATAAAAAGTAAAACATATATATTATTTTTTATGCTATTTTTTTTATTTTTCTCCTAAATTTTTTACCTCCCCTGGGCTGGCGCCCCCTCCCGGCTGGCGCCCGGGGCAACTGCCCCGGTTGCCCCCCCCCTTGTTTCGTCACTGCGTGTAAGGTGCACCTCTCTATCTAGCCGCTCTCAGCTAAATGGTACGTTGCTTTGAAAATTAATAGATATTAAGCTAAACTTCAAATGTTGCCCTTTGTTTCTCTTTTGTCTGTTTATCTAAAGTCAACTGAGTCGTAAAATTTGGAGTGAACCGGTCGATTTCAACGATGAGATTTAAATGCGTCACTTGGCTACTTTGGTATTTTTTTAATGAATCATGGACGGTTGAAAGATTATCACTCAAAAGGGAAAATTTTTGTATAGTCGACTATCGGTGTAACCAAATTTGTCGTGTTATTTCACGTGTTCAGTGCTTGTGCTTCTGTTTGTTCCACTTTTAACGTTCGTTAACGATTCACTTACCTAGAATAAAGATGTGCTGTATTTTTCAGAAAACGCCAATACAATATTAAAGCTTGCTTTAGGAATCTAAATTTCTTACATTAAATAAAACGTAAAATTGGAAGCTGATAAACCTCGAAGCGAGTTTCATTTATGTCTTCAGACTGAAGACGTTGTCAATTTTAACTTACCCGAAAACTGAAAATTCACTTAGGCCTCCAGAAGTCGCGTTTATCTTCGAGGTATACATTTATATCGTGCATCGTATTATAAATTTATATAGTGTTTACACAAATAAAAAATGCATTTATTTTTGTCAATCTGTATTTATTAGCTTTATATTAAACAAAGATTATATAAATAAAAATTGCACTTAAATTTCTAAAAGAACGATACAAGTGTAATATGATACATAATACAAGTATCTGCTGCATACGCGCGACTACTTGAATTTTAATGATACGGCTATAAGTATTTTAGCATCGGATACTTTTTTTTGATACTTCGTCTTACATTTTGCATATGGAAAAGCAATTCTATGCATAATTTACTGAAAACAAGAGCTCATTTTATTGCCTCAAAAAGTAAAATACGATTGTATAAATTGTTATTTTCCGAAAAATTAACCCGAGATAACTTGTAACTCTAAGTATTTTAACTATCAAAATCAACAAACATCTAAGAGAGGCAGTCTAGAATGACATCCGAGTGCAAAAGATTAAAGCATGTATTTAGTGGAAACACAATACTTTCAGTACATTTTGTTTGAGATCAGACTTAAAATTTTAGCATTTAAAGAATCGTATAATCTACGAACTGCAAAGAATTCTAGTAATAATCCCCCAACTCCGGAGTTTAAGAATTATCTTGGAGCTATCAATGTATAAACGACTAATACAAAGGCTGAAAATTAATGAACCTTCAAAACTGGTGACTAAATATTTAGACAGCTTGTTTAACTTTTTGGATTTAATTGAATTAGACCTCGTATGTATTCGTATATGACGAAAATACATTTATACTATACATTTGAAGACCTTTTTAAGCAAATAATCAAACTATTTTACGTTCTTTCCACTCTTTAAAAGGAGGAAAACATTGGTTCAGTTTCTATGGGAACAATTTAGAAGTTTCTGTTCAAATTCGAATTCTCTGGAGCAGAATTATAGTGTGCTAATTATGCGTCTGTTTTCAAATGAAAGTTGAAATTCAAGAAGAGATTAATTATGAAACGAAGTCTAAAACTTGAGCTTATTCTGAGATGAGAAATTGCTATATAGTATTGTTTTGGCATTCCCATAAGGACTTAATTGAATTTTTACATTAAAAATGGACATTTTGCTTAAATGTAAAACTCGCTTACTTTAAAAAATGAAATTTGACGCGAATTTTTAGCAACTTTACAATCTAAATGCCTTCGACGCAGTGCATTTCTGCGAATGTGTCGGTTTCAGGATCAGAACCGCTTAAGATTAGATTTGGACATGTTTTATTTCTAATGATTACAAGTCTAAATCCATTTCCTTCTAGTAATCTTGCTGTAGAAATATTTCTAGGATAGCTGTCGCCTTCTTCAGGAAGAAAGTTTCCAGATGGTATCTATTCTGGGAATAAACAAGACAACATGTGTAAACAGCAAAGAGCTACCCGCGTCCTGTCATAGCATCCAGTGTCAACTGAATGGTAATCGCCACGATTTAAAGTTGGAGTCCTAATGGCCATCATCGGGCTGCATATTCCCATTCCTTACTTGATTTTGAGTATGGAGGAAAATCGAACAATTTCATTGGTTAGCTCCGCCGCGCAACTTCAGAATTTTTTTTTTATTTTTTAAATCGATTTAAAATGCTTCGAAACGAACAATAACATTAAAAAAAATTCTAGACAGTTTTTATTTAAAATTTGCAATCAAAGCTCGCCTGTCAGAAAACACGGGAGAAACGATCCATTTTGACGCGAAACGGGTCTGACGTCATAGTTGCTTGACAAGGGAGACACACGTTTCCTTCCCGTTCGCTCTCTATAGAGATTCTCTTTTTTTCTATATTTTCCGACTATCGCATCAGATAAAATAATGTTGGCAAGATACAAGTATTGTATTGTTCCTAAATGTAGTAATACAAATGTAACGGCATCCGATAAATTATTTATCGATGTGCAAAAACTTATTTTATTCGCAAAAAGTGGTGTAAAACGATGAAGAGAGATCCAAAACTTAATCCGGAATTATCAGCAAGCAGCATTCGTCATGTCTGTGGAGATCATTTTGATGCGAGTTATTAATCTATATTATATCTATTAAAATTGTATATCATGAAGCACAGTAAATTCAGAATTCGTTATCTTTTTTGTTTTTAAAAGAAGTATAAGGTGAGGTTAGCAGCCAAAAAAAAAGATATTTTAAAGCAAATAGTTAAATTTAATTAGTTTTTTCCCGTTTGATTACATGGAATTTATCTTTTTACCCTTTGAGGGGCCTAAAAATATAGAAGATCCCACCTTCTTCAAGATTCTTTAAAAAAAAAAAAACTTGCTCTTGTTATTTTATTGCATAATTTTTTTCTGTGGATATTCGAATGTTTCTTATATTTTTTAAAAAATTACAGTAGTACTACTGAAAATTAATAAGAATATCTTAAAAATTAGTTTAAAGTAACGACTTGTTTGATAACGAAATTCGTTTTCATTCGTAGTTCAACAAAATAATTCGCAGAATTAATTTTTGATGCAAAATAAATCCTTAATGAATGTATTAAAATCAAAATTTGTCTTCAAAAAGTTAGTTAAAGAAGTATAAGGTGAGGTTAGCAGGAAAGAAGAAATAGATATTTCAAAGCAAATAGTTAAATTTAATTTGTTTTTTCCCTCTATTATCCCCCTTTTTTGATAACATGGAATTTACATTTTAAGAAACCATTGATACTCCATAACAATATCAGGAAGTACTGTAAAGAAGAGCCTTGAATTTCATATTTGTTCTGTTTTTGATATAAGTATAAGATGAGGTTAAACGCATAAGTACCTGTATGAGCTCATATTGAAAGATTACGTGGTAGCCACGTGTAGTTTTAAGGTTCTATAGTTGATTAAGGTTTATAAATAGATTTAATATTGTTTCTATTTTGCCACCGATTTTAAAATAAAATTATTTTATACTTTTCAAACCACGGTTTTGTTTAATTTTTTAGAAGTTTATTTTTATTTTTTCACATGAAAAGTTAAGCGCGGACACATACATGAAAACGTAGCTGACCTTTAGCGCTTTCCTGCTTTTTTTATTTATGTTGATTCATCCACACGGATATAGTTTATTTAATAGCATTACCAGAATTAATTTATTTCTTCATTTTCAGTGGATTTTTTTATGGGAGTTTAAAGATTTTCTTTCTTTTTTTTTATGCCGAATTCGGTTAACATTAAAAGGAAGTTAAGCTAGAATTAATTTTGTTTCATCGGTTCTGTTTTTCATGCTTTTTGTTATTTTTTAAGCATTTTGTCTGTCTACAAATTAGTATACACACCATGGGATACTGTTTGGATTCTGAGTTATAACAGGGTTTTTTTCAGCTAAGTTTAGCATTAGTATTTTATTTTATTTTTTGTTTTATGTTGTTTCATTGGGGAGGATTCTAAGACAAATAAAAAGAGAAATTTTTCCGTTGTGCTTTTATTCCTCGTATCTAAGTCATCATAAAATCGGAATTTTTCTTGAAATACATTGCCATCATTGTAGAATCAATTCTTGGCAAATTATCCGATTTACCTTGTACAAAACCAATATCCATTGCTAAATTGAACGTTGAATAGTAGAAAAGCCAAAAACTTCACTTTTAAAATGTTAGCTGCTACAAACGCTTTGATTCAAAGCAGGGCACAAAAGTAGCGAAAGAGAAGTATGCGAAGGAAAGCAACTTTGACGTCAAAATCTACTCGGCCAATGAGAGTGCGTTTCGGATTGCATCACGATTCCTGCTATTTCAGTGCGTCTTTCGCTCTCAGTATTTAAAGAAATAAATTTTTATGTAAAATTTCACTTGCATATTTGAAATTAGAATGATTTTTTTCTACAAATGCGGATGGCTTTCACGTGTTTTTAAAAAATGCTTAAGTTCACCATTCGCGAAGGGGTGGCGTCACTAAAACGCGAACTTCGAATTTGCTTAGGTTGCTATTCGTTCTTTTAGGACTTCGCCATTATTGAGCTACGAACTTTTGTTTGTGTTTTATCGAGTGGCTTTTCTTTCTTCTTTTTAATTCGCGATAAAGATGGATTTGCCAGAGCATATTCGCATGAATATTACAACTGATAATTTGCCTCCAAATTTTGAAAATGAAATTGTGGAGAGCAATAATGTAGTTACCAGAAGATGCAACATAAAATCCTTGAGTGATATTAATGAATGGGTGAAAGAATTTGGCAATAGAACAAATACGAAATGGAACAGCAGAGATTCATGCCCTGCAGGAGAAAGATTTGTTTGCTGGCAAGTTTTGTTTCCAAATTAATCTTACCTTTTCACTGTTAAATAGGGGATCTATTTTAGCTCTTGCTAAATAAGTTTTATCGACATTATTACAGGAAAAAATTTGTGTGCCATCACAGCTCATTTAGTAAGGTGCCTTCCATGAAGAACAAGAAAGGAATTTCAAAGAAAGCTGAATGCTTTGCTTCAATAACAGTGAAAATCAAACTAGATGTTACACGCACTAGAATGACAGACAAGTTTATTGGAGTAAGTTAATTTTCAGTTATCGTCAAAATTTTCCAGTCGTTTTCAAAAATTTTTAAACTTGAAGTTTAATTTTAATTTGCATTATTAAAACTATTGCAGATTTCACTGTATACAACTGCTTTCAAATGGAACTCTCTCCCTTTTTAAAATTATTATTCCCAAAATTCAAAAATTTAGTCAAATTATCGTTATTTTTTTTAAAAAATAAAAAGTTGTAACTTCATATATGTGGTGCCAGACTGACGACAGCTCCCGTCATTCCCGCCGCGCCTCTAGCGGATCTAAGCAGAACTCAGTAGTTGACGCTCTGACATCCAGACGGGACGCAGAAAAATCACGCTTGCTCCAAAGACGATTTTGACGAAGGGAATGTGTGTGACTCTGCAACGATTATTTATTTGTGTTGTTCATATGTACATATTTAATCATTTCATTTTATTAATAATCTAATTGTAATTCTAAATCATCATTAAATCTTTTCATTTAAAAGAAGTATTGTTTTGTCAGCCATCCCTGACACCCACACATATATTTTTGAAAAATTAGTGTCTCTAGAAATGTATCAATCAGAAAAATGCATAAAATAAACCCTTTGCTTTGTTTAGTAATTTAATTAAAACTAATGAGTTAGCTTAGACTTTGATAATGAAAAGATTAGAGTTTGTGTTCATTCTCACTTCATATTCAGTTAATGCTTTATTTAAGCAATCATTTATTTCTATAAGAAAATTTTGGTATCTTATTTATAAATCCATTTTATGCATTTGCATTTAAATCATGCTTCATTTATTTGATAGAAGTGTGTTAATTAAAGAAATAAACTGTAAGTCTTTTCAGAAAGGATTATTTGGGATAATTACTATTAGTCCATTTCATAAACACAGTCTTATGGCAGCTGAAACTTTGAGATTTCTACCTGCAGAAGAATGTAGGGAACAGTTTGAAAATTGATTCAATGACGGCATGGGAACTGCAGAATCGGCCAAACACCACAAAGGAGTTCTGGAAATGAATGCTGACTTCCAACCAAGTGATTTGGCAAATAGCAGGATTAATCTTACTCAAAGGACAATTGAATATCGGCATGAAAAATGGAGACTTCTTAATCTTGGACCTCGAAATGGGCATGGCATGATTGAAATAAGTTACAAAATCTGAACTTTTTCAAACCTAAGTAGGATATTATTTTAACAATTTCCAGAATAGAAGGATATGTTCATCACTTCATTAAGATCAGTTTTTTATATAATTTCTGTATTCCATATCTGTATATTTTATCATGAATTAAGGTACTTTTGATTTATATACATCAATATTTATAATATAGTTCAAAATATGGGGATAAAATAGATTAATGTATAACATAGCACTTACAGGGGCTCAATCTTTATTATAAATGTGGATGGATTGGATGAGATTTAATATTAGGAGTGAATAAATGTAAGGATTATTAAGTAACTGTTTATCTATACTGAACAATTTTATTTATCATGGTGAAGGAAGTGCAGGAAGGAAATACCTTGTGAAAATAAGTTGCTATTTTTAAATAATATATATGTACTAGCAGTACGCGCACGGCGTTGCCCGTGGGATCAGGACTTCAACAAAATGAAAAGGGGGGAAAATGCCCACAATGACACGAAAAAGTTTTGAAAACAAAATCAAAACAGAAGATACACATTATTGATTTTACCGCTTATTTTTCTTTGCGATAATGACATTTGAGCTGTAGGAAAACAGCACAGAGTACGTTAATCTAAAACAATATTAAAAAATTGCAACGTGAAAATCATTATTAAACAGCATTTGTTTTTTTAACAAACTTTTATGCTTGATTATCAATAAGTACCTAAAACAAACAAATCAAAACTATGAAAAATATCAATTCAATCAATTCAAAACGCGATCTTTCCATCTAGATTACAAAATGGTCTATCATGAGCTTGAAGTATAAACGAAATTGATCAGAACATAACACACGGACGTGCACAAAGAAAAAATAACGAAAAGGAGAAAAAAAATCCCTTAAACGGTGTAATAGCTCATTCAGACTAAAAGCAATAAAAGTAATTTGTCATATTCCTTATTATATCTATCCTCGTTCATGGCAGGATGCCAAAAAAAGCCAACGCTCTAATTTTTTCCGGCAGATGGCGCACATTTCGATGGAACGGGATTTCCGTACAATAGCACCTTCGAAAAAAATATCTCTGACCCCATCAACTAAAAAATTAATTAAAAATCGACTTAAAATGGTATTTTAACCGCTCGTGTTCTAAATGGAGCAGAAACGTTTTATTTATTAGCTCAAAACATTTCAAAAAGATAACAAAATTAGAACGTGAGATGGAGTCGATTTTGAAATCTTAAAATTTCAATTGAAAACTGACTATTATTTAAAAATTTCTCAAAATTCAGTAAATTACGTTAGATGTACGAAACAAACTTCAATAGAACGAAAATAGTTTACTCTTTCCGATGGTGTATCTATTTGTTTCATACAATTATCCGAAATCATTCTATTGAGAAATTAGTGCGAAAAATCACCCAAAACAACACAAAGCAGTAAATAAAAATTTTCTAGATTAAATTTTAAAATTCTGTCTTCTAGGTGCATTGAGTCACCATTACGACTACCTGTGCGCCAAATTTCATGACTGTAAGTGTGATAGATTCGTCTGGACATCTCACGCAGGCACACACACACACACAAACATTGCCTTTTATAAGTATACATAATATTGTTCACAGCCTTTTATAAAGGCCAAATGTTATCTGTGAGCATGGTAATGGCAGCAAGGTGATTATTACATCTTCTCTAACTCACAGTTTATGTATGTCTCTGGATAAAACATCAAGACTTTCTGGATGTCCTGTTTTCATGTGATGATAGAACTTTCTAAATTTCTTATCAGAGCTTCTGGATTAATAAGAGATTTTCTAATTGCATTTGTTTATTTTATGTTACACAAAATAATCATTTTTCAAAACCATTAAAACTGATATGCTTTTTTTCAGAAATTGAAAGAAAAAATGACAACGTACAGAAACTGCAATGTACAGGTTGAATTTGAAGAAAATCCTTTTGCAGTTGCCATTGTGACCCCTATCGTGAAGAGATGTTCCTGTGATGCAGAGAGTCATTCTGTGACATTTATGCTGACACCTTGTGCTGCAGGAGCAGTCCCTGCAGGAATATTCATCACAAAGGGACAGACTGAGGGTTCCTACAAACAGGGTTTTCGCTTAATTTTAAATATCCTCAAAGAGTGTGCATTCTGTAATAAAGGGGGTCCTGCAACATTCATCACAGACGATTCAGATGCTGAAATTTCGACTCTGAAGAAAACATGGCCTCAGAGTCAACATTTCCTTTGCATTTTCCATGTTGGTCAAGCTGTGTGGAGGTGGCTTGGGGATTCTAAAAATGGGATCCCAAATAATTACAGGCAACAACTGATATCTCATTTCCAACAAATCATGTATGCCGAGACACCAGCCTATGCCGAAGAACCATTTCTTAATGCAGTAGGGTATGTTGGATCATATATTCCCACTTATCCATTGTGGAATGAGTATCTGATCAAAATTTGGAATCGAAAGGAAGTGTGGTGTTTAGCCTTTCGAGATGAAACCATTCGAGAACATAACACCAATAATTTTTCAGAAGTGGCCATACGAATCTTCAAAGATGAAGTCCTATCACGAGTAAAGGTGTGATGATCGTAACCCTTTTTACTGTGTTGGTTCTTTTAAATGGATTACCAGAGATGTGATAACAAACAACAATTTATTTACATAACATTCAGGACAAACACTAGAATAACGGATAGGACAACACTTAGAAAATAAGTGTTGTGACCCTTCACGGTCAGCTTCACAAAGCACAATTCAGAATCAGCGTTGGGGCCCTTCGCGGCCAGCAACAGCACAGACAGAAAGATACGTCTGGACCCTTCGCGGTCAACTACGTCCATCTTACACCGACACTTTCGTTGGGATCACCGGCCTCACTCGCCGGCGCCTTACGAAACGTTCCTTTAGCTTTCGAGTTCGCAACTCGACTGATTAACAAAAAACAATCCCCGACCCTCGGGGGAGGAGAGCGCCTTCCACCGGCGAATGAGATTTGAGAATCCCAACACTACAAAAGGCATACAGTGTGATTACCCTGATAGATTTCTGTACGACCACTTTGGAAAATTATTATAGCAGAAGGTTGCAGGAGTTTGCGAATTCCAGAAATGCTGGGCCTTTCCTTGAAAAAATGAGAAAAAGAGCAATAGATTCAGCAAACCCTATCAATCAGGAGCATGTTAAAAAATGAATTTAACGAATGACAATTTTCTGTGTCATGTGGCAATGAAGTGCACTGTGTTGATGTCTTAATTGGCTGCTGTTCTTGCTCAGCTGGAAGATTAGGCAAGTTTTGTAAACACGTTTGCTATTTACTATTACTACAATATTTGTGGTAAAAACTTCCCTCCAGTTGAGGTTAAGGAAAGGCACCAAATAGCTTATTTGGCACTTGGACGGGAAGCTCCCACAATAGATTTTTATCAACCGTTTCGTTTGGATTCCAGTGAAATTCCAAACATTGATGGGAATGACGAATCTATTGATGCAGTTTCCCCTTCCACCTCTGAGTCACTTCTTGCCACAGCAAGTCACTCTTCGGAAAGTAGCTTAGGCATTCAAATTGAGAAAAACTCGCGCGAAAAAGAGCTACAGGAAAAATTGTTGAGATTAATTGGAGATGGATTTGAAAAATGTCATTCGTCAGAACAAGGTAAGAAACTCATTGTTACTTGTTTTATGTCTCGCCAGTTAATTATTATTAAGTAACAGCAGATTTAAAAATGCTTCTATAATGTAAACTGCTTACAAATTAGAAAAATATTTAGTTATACAGTTTACATGACAAGAAAATACGAGTTTAAGCTAATATATATGATCATTTCAACTTCATAAGAGGATTAAATAGCCATTTGCACTTCTATCATTCTCGATTGATGCATTTCTAATTTGCTGAATTCTCTTAACAACTTCAATAATATGACATGCAGCATATCTCTTAATAATCAAAGAAAAAAGTAGTTCGAAAAAGGCAATGATGATATATTGAATTGCATGCTTAAGATAGAAATAATAAATTGAACAAATTCTCAGCTGTCGTAAACAGTCAAGCATTTTCATCTACAATGTGTACAGGGTACCAATCACATTTTATAAAATTACATGTCTTAAGACAATGATAAGAGGGTAATAATAAGAATAATCAAAATAATTGACGGACTGTGATACTGGAATAATATCTGCACTTAAAAATTCTTACATAATTAATTTTTTTAAAAAAAATCACAATATGAGAATTAGAAGGGAAAATCTTTGAAATTTTTTGAATGCATGTTATCCCAGCTAAAGTGTGGACTTTCTTCTCTTGAGTGTTAATAATTGGATATGATTTTCAAAATATTTTTTGTCCTTTTAAATTTCAATAGTTACTTTTATAGGATATTGAAGAATTTCAGATAAAAATGATAAATGAATTGTAAGTATTTATTCAGAAATTTTGTGACAATGAAATTCCAAATTAGAAAAGTAAGAAATTAAAATAAGTATTTTTATCACAGCAAAAGTATTCGTAATTTATGAGTGATTTTCAGCAATTTTGTTTTCTTCTCGATAGATTTGGAAGAGGTCGCCTGGAAAAAATAACATCTGAAGGTCAGTGGGAAACCATGTCTGGGCAGTAATGTGCCTCTGAGGTGGAGTTGCTATAAGAGTGCAACCTACCTCGATAGCCCGAAGATCAGCAGGAGTTACGAGAGGCAACAAACGGGTGACAAGTGGTCGTCCATCTAATGGATCTCAAGTTTCCAAAAAAAGGAAGCATAATTTGTCAGATTAAACCAGCCTAATGCTAAAAAACATTGAAAGTTGTTTTTTTAATGAGTGAAGGAATTTTCTGAGGGTGTTCATTTTTTATGTGCATTTTTAGAATGCAAAAAAATGTAAAGTAGTCACACTATTTATTTATGAATTTCCTCTGCTTGTAACGTAAAATTTCATATGAAAAAGTGTATTGCTTTTTTTAGGTTATGTCAAGTATATTGTGCAACTATCGAAGTTGCTAGAAATACTTCTGGAATTTATTATTGCATAGAATAGCTTTTTCTCTTAATTTTTATTTCTTGCATTATATAGTTCACTAACTGTTTAAATATTGTACATATATCTCAAAAGAATGCTTTTTGTCATTTATTTGAAAATTGTTCCAAATTTGTATGCTTATAATCAGTATTTTCATTTTTTTAATGTATAATTTTGAAAAGACTAAATTAGTCAAAGTTTTTATTTGCAATTTTTCTGTGCTTGAAATGTAAAATTCCATATGAAAAGATGTATTGCTGTTTTTATGTATTGATATGTAGTGAAAAGTGTATTGAACAACTATCCAAGTTAATAGAAATTTTTCTAGAATTTTTTTTTGATAGAATAGCCTTTTTTTTCTTAACATTTATTTTTAGCATTAAATATTTCACTGCTAGATTCAGTATTGTACATATATTTGAAAAGACTGCTTTTTATCAAATATTTAAAAATTGTATTAAATTTATATGTTTATATTCAGGAAATGTTTACTTTGTATCTTAGAAACGATTAAAAACTGTGATACTTATCATTATTATGTCTTTAAAAAGACAGTAAATAAATATTTTTCTTTAAATCCAAAAGTGTGAGAAATTTATGTTTGTCATAATATTGCTGTAAATAAATAATTTTAAAATCTTAAAAATTGTAATAAACTATATCATCAAGTGTATTTGTACAATAAGAAATAATGAAAAACAAATATTTTTTCTTTGATTTAATGTTACTGTTCTACTAATATCTACTTGCTTGACTGAAGTATTACCAATTTTCTATTCACTTTAGCTTTTTAAATTGAAACTACATACAGAAATGTAATATTTTGCATCATTCAACTGAAATCCAACAAATAAAAGGTTACTGATATTACTTTCTTTGTTTAGTTTCCTAACATCTTTCAGAATATTGATTTTTGTGTTTGGAAATGGGAGTAAGATTTTTTGTAGTGTGATAATTCGTACTTGCCATTTATAATCAAAATAAGCATCTTTTAAAAAAACTGTCATAATATTTCAGTTTTTATTAAAATATTTAATTGTTTAAGAATTCAAATCAAATTTGAAGATTATGACTATTCTGCAGCCGGGAAATTAATGTAACTTTCAGAATAATATCCAATTTAAAACGAGAATAGTTATAAGCAAATAAATTCTCAGATCCTGACACATATTACAAGTAATAAGAGATCATTGCATATTTTAGATTTTTATTCTTCAAATTTTTTTTTTTTTTTTGTTGAATCCCCCTCTCCATTTTTTGCTACTTGCATATTCTATTTATTATTTTTAGATTTTAGTTATAATATTATTTAATTACTTCAGTGATAAATGAACTTGGTAAAAAGAGTTAAGATTCCAGACAGTTTGCTTTTATTTAACTGGTTGAAATGCATCTATAGATTTGACTATTGATATGTGCAAAGGTTCATGGTGATAAGAAAAGGCATGGGTTTTTTAATGCTGAATTTCAAAATTAAACTATGTAATGACTCATATATTTGTATTACTACCATTTTCCAATTAATGTTTTAATTTTTCTGGTTAAGGGAAAGTTTGGTAGTTAAGAAATTCAATTAATGTTTTAAAAATTCGTTTTTCAGTTGTCTCCATTATTTCATGCACTCAGATATATATTTAAACAACTTTGAGACTTTCTTGATTTAAAAAAAAAACATGCAGTGTAGGGTTAAACTGAAGGCATTACAACAACCCAAGAGTGCTGACTAATTATATCTCTAAATGGAGCAAAAAAAGTATGCATTACAGTAAAAATAGTACCAAAAAGAATGAGAAATTTGAGGACAAGAACTTAAGACTTTATTAATTTCACCTGGTAATAAAAATGATTGGCAAATATATGTTTGAAAAAGATGAAATTGTGCATGACTTAAATCTGCCAAAGCACTTGCTTAACTTGTCGACTCATTTCCTTCAAACTGAAAGTACGAATTTGAATACAGAGTTAAACGTGATTAGTTAGTTGTATTACTAATTTATTCTAAGAAAAAGGCTGTAATTAACTTGCTAATATATGGATATTTTAATTTTTTAACTGTATTTTAATAATTTCATTTTTTAAAATTGTTTCAGTAAAATATTTTATAAATATATAGTACAGTAAAATTCTTAGGCATGAAAGTACAGGAAACAGGAACATTCTCCATAATCCAAAATATTATTAAACAGAAAACATTGATAAATGTCTTAGATGGCAAACAAATATACATGTTAAAATTCTAAAGAAGATAGAAGATTAAAGTTTAACTTAATCTCTTTTCGAAAAACAGTAGAGAAAAAGACACATGCCAAATTAAAATATATGTTGCAATACTACTAAAGATAGAAGGTTAAAATCATAATGATTATCATTAATTATGACAGACTAGGGTATATAGTAAAATAATATACAAAATAGAAGACAAAATCGAACTAATTCATCTTATGTTATTTAGTAAACATAACGTATCAACTGACACTTGCGTCTATATTTACAATTGCGCAGTATGGTTTCTATAAGCTCGCGAGTGAGCGTATGGCGTCTCGTAGGAGTGGACCAATGAAATAGCTCAATTTTCCTCCATACTCAAAATCAAGTAAGGAATGGGAATATGCCCCCGGAAACTTTATGCCGGGGAGTGCAAAGATTAAAAATGCAAATATAAATAAAAAATAATAGTGGAACGTGGGGTAAAACCTGGTAGCTAAGTTTCGAAGGCCTGATGGAGCTAAAATATTCGACAGAGAGCTTATAGAATTTTATTAAAATATTCATTGTTTATCGGAGTACAATATATCTTCCCAGAAAAGTCACAGTTTCATAACTTTTTTATCAATGAATTTTATATAAAAAAGTCAAACTACCCTGTTTACCCCACTAGTGGGAGAAAATCGTGTACATATGTTAACATTACGGGGAAAAGGAAAAAATTATTTTCAGTGGAAAAGTTGCAATCGTTTTTATTTTATATGACAATTTAAGAATATTAGTTACAAAATTCACATGCAAAGCAGTTGTCCTCGTTCTCCGTGTCATTGCAGCATTAGTGAGCACAGCTAAGACAGTCTTTACATTAGATTAACCATTCTTCTTTATTTAAACAAGAAAATTCATCATTAAAATATAAACAATCAACGTCTGATGCGTTTTTATCGTCTTCAGCTGAAGAATCATGAATACTGGCTGTCCCGGTCTTACGCCACTTGGAGTACCCGGTTTTACCAGGAGTGCAGAGGTCATAGGAAACGAAATAGAATTATTGGAGTAAATCCTTATTTTTGATAGGGTATAAATCCTTAGTAAACGTGTAATAAGCTGGACTAAAAGTGGTTTTTAAAAGTACAATGATTTTTAAATTAGGATAGTTTAAAATCAAATGAACATTAGAGAGTTGACGTCTTAAAACAAATAAACCTTCCCAGAAGCAGTGAATTCAACAGCTGCAACGCGCCACTACGACTGTTCCTTTTTCTTTACTAGTAGAGTGTCATTTCGTAACTGTCCGCTAGAAAAAAGAACTAATAATGCCAGAATCAAGGGTGCCCGGTTTTACGCCACTCCCCCCTTCATAAAATATTTTTGAGCTTATATGATTTGCACATTACAAATAACTATGCGGACAGCTCATTTTCATAAGTATATAAGGTATCATAAGTATATAAGGTTAAAAAAAGAAATCGTATAAAAATAATTTGTAAGGTTTTAAAGAAATTTTTACGAAAATTTCACAGAAAATTTTATACATCATCTCTTAATTATTAAAATAAGTCTGAAATAAGAAATTCAAAATTTTTTCAACTTTTGAAACACTAGAAAAATTTAAATAAAAGATGGATTCCATTTATTTCGTATTTGAAAAAAAATTTCTAAAATGTGTACATCTCTTAATCTATTGGAAAAAACCACACACATACGAATAATAATGAAAAAATTATATACATCACTTTTTTGTTAGTGTTAAATTTTGTATTTTTATTTTGTAATTTATGAAAATATATACATGATCGACATCATATCCGATAAACTTAGAATTAATTATTATCATGATCATGATAATAACTTTCAGAACAACCAGCGGAAATGATCTCCACTAAACTTTCTCGCATGCTCCATAACACAAGTAGAGAACGAATAAACTAAATGGCAGTTAAATGAACAACAGTCTCTAACGCAGTGAAGAAAAAATAATCGAAACGTCATACCACGAGTTTCCGAAGGTCAAGCGGAAGAAGTAGAATCAGAAGCCGGCGTGACTATGCAATAGGGCTACGTTAGATAAGGAAAACCAAATTTCCAAGTTGAACGCCTTTTTTTCAACTGACTGACACAAAAATTGGACACAAATAATCGATTAAGGTTAAAAGGCCACATACAAAATTTCATTTATCTAAGTAATTTTGTTAAGAAGTTATTGCGTTCAAAAGTATGCGATTATACAGACCGACAGACAGTCAACTCTTTGACGGATTTGGCCAAAATTTTATACGGACCAACATTCCTCATAAAACTGTGTACCAAATTCCATCCATCTAGCTATTCAAATTTTTGAGTTATAGTCTTCACATGAACGCGGACAGACAGACAGACTTCCCGCAGAGGAATTTTGTCCAAAATTTGACAGAAGCCTACAAATTATGTGTCAAGATCACATACCAAATTTCATCTTTGTATCTTTAATAGTTTTCGAGTTATCGTGTTCACAGACACACAGACATTATTCCAAAATTGTGTTTTTCGGACTCGGGGAGGACTAAAACGTGGAGATTCGTCAAAATCTCGAGTTCGAATTTTTTGACGATTGCAATATTTTATCTCTGTATACTTCATATACGAGAAAGTAATAAGGGCTGATGAGTTTTACTTCCTTTTGCAAAGTTTTATGCGGTATCTGCATCTCCCTTTTTGAGAAATAAAATTTAAAATAAAACACTATCGGATTTTTAGTATGCAAATTAGGCTACTATATGAAAAATCTCAGTACTAAAAACTATCTAAAGACAGCGAAATAATAAACAGTGAACTTGCATCTTTCAAAACTGCTTAAGTGCTTTTACGACTTGCTACGAGTGCTACGCCAAAATATATTGTGACAAAATTACTTTGTGGGTGTACGTGAATGCAATCCAATAAGCAGGATTAAAAATAAAGCTCTTTATTTTACAAATATTCTCAAGCAAAGAAACGTAGCACAAGTATTAACACAGCACTAGTAAAAATTCACAACAGAGATTACCAATAAATCTCAACACAATGCTCAAAGGTTTCTTGTTAACTCACCAGCTTGCTTGCAGGTCAAAGTCCAACTAACTCTTCTTGGCTTGAGAGCTTGCCTTTTATACTTTTCAACAGGAAGTGACTTCATTACGTAGGAAGTGACATAATCTCTAGAAAGTTCATGAAACCAATAGAAATAGGTGGAAAATTTGAGGTCCTTCTAGAAAATTCCCTTTGTCGCCAAAGTCGCCAACTTTGCCGCCAAGTCGCCAAAATGGTAGCCAAATTTGTCTCCAAGGTCGCCAAATTTGTCGCCAAGTTTGTCGCCAAGTCTAGCATCTCAGGGAAACAACTTTATAGCTTTGTAACAATATATATGGAGGCATTTGTTTCCTTCTTCACTCTCTGTCGACTGAAAACAGAAATAATACTTGATTGCTAATTATTTGTTAGCAAATTTCCGAAGAAGCCGATATCTAACATTATAAGTCAGGCATACCGTGAGAAACCCTGAGGACTCCTCTCTTTGTTTATCTCCCCCACCCCCCGAGACACAAATCGGTGAAAATGATCTTCATTTGAAATAAACTTTCTCTTCCACACAGATGAGGCCTTTTGGTCATCAAATCTCTGCACTATAACACTGTTTATGATTTTGTAGCAGCTTGATATATTCAGGGTCATCTAGGTTTTTAGTCTAGGTTCCCGGTAATTGAAAAAAAGACTGCACCATTTAGGTTTTCCCATACATCGCTGAAACCATTTCAGTTTTTAAGAATATTGGGAATTTAAAAAAAAAACTTTTTTCTTTTAAGTACAGCTAAATGATTCCTTAATATTGGGCCCCGTTGGTAATTGAGCGCTGGTTGTAGAGGTGGCTCCCGGATCAGGTATCGTCGTCGTCATCTGAGCATGGTTCAAAATTACGAAGTCCTTCCCAAAGTCGCTCTTTTTTTCCTTTTAAAAACGGGACGTAAATATAAATAGATTAAACTAAATTAGAATAGCTGCTTGATTTTTAGGCAGTGATTCTGAAACGCGTCATGTAATCTTGAAGTCGTTCTCATAAAATCAAATTTGGCTTTCCAATTTCTTTTCAGTGGTGGAATTACTGTTAGTGTAAAGGGACTACTTTGAATGTTGCGCCGTATCCATATACGCATACGACAGTTGAAGGAGAAGAGTTTCATGGTGTGAGTTATTTAATTTATGATATTTCCTCAGTTAAGTACTCTGTTTGATATACGCTCATTAAAAAGATGAATTATGAGTTTCTTTTTACTTTCTTCAGAGCTGCATTGTGGAATCCCAAACTGAAATGAAATGCAAAAGCCCCAGAGTTACAGCATCTATATTATATAAAACGCTTATGCGTGGCGCAAAAAAGGACCTTTATTTCTTTCTCCCCGTTGGCAACGATCAGTTTGTTTACCAATCTCAACCCTGACGCCAAGCTTTTGCTTACGGATTACAGGACTTTTTTTCGGATCGTCGACTTTTTTTGAATTTATTTATTTAAAATGAACTCTGTCATGCCACTAACCCCCACGTGGCTGTTCCGGCTCTCATGAAAAGGATGTGAAGTGAAGAGTGGGCGGGACAGTTGCGCGGGGGAGTGAGGAAAGAGGACGCCATAGTGTTTAGTTTTGGCTCTGCACTGGGTGTGCATGTTTTGTAGGAGCTCCCGTGCGGGACTTTGAGTATTAGATGAATAATCTCAAAAGTTGATTCTATTGTATATTTGTATAAATATTTGTTATTTTATCGTATTAGTAAATTTATTAAACTAGTGAAAAAAAAGAAAGTGCATTCATTGAAAGTTGAAGTGTACAGTTATTACAAACTCTTTGCGAACTTTTGAATACAATTTGCGTAGAAGAGAGCAGCGGGAAAGGGAATCCCTGGATGAAATATTTCAGCGAAGATCGGCCAGAAATGCCGCCGATAGGCTTAGGCGAGCCAGAGCCTTTTTTTGTGATACTAATTGTGTGCACTATTTACTATGTGTAAAAATAAAAATTACAGAATAAAGACCAGAGAACTACTTCAGAAAAGTTCTCTTGCACACTGCTCTCGGAGAATGATTAAAGTTGCATACTGTTCGCAACGTGTATATATAGAGAGATTAGATTTTTTTGCCACCGTGTTTGTACGGAAGGAAGTGAATTACCACATGCTGCTTATGGTGAATGATAATGTTGCATACCTTTTGCTTTTCTGTGTAATATTTCATAAAAAAGAGTGCATATTTAAAATTTTGGTTAAAAAAGCAACAATTTTGTAAATTTTGAAAAAAGCTATCTTATCTGTTTTAAAAAGCTAAAAGTAAGTAATTATTATGGGTTTTAATTTTAAATAGTTAATTTGAATATGTTTCCAGCCACTATTTCGTTAACTGTCCTTTTTTAGCTAAAAGGTTGCAAGATGGTTTACATCTTTCTACGACAAGAGACGATCAAGAATTGTCTGAGATTTAAAACACAAATGACTACATTGAGGAAAACACTATATCTTTCTTGGCTAAATAATTGTTGAAATAAGCATGTATACAGGTGGAGTAGCTTCTCGGTGTAATATTTTATAATATTACACAGAGAATATTTATAATTTATATGCATAGGTAATATAATTATATTTTTATTATGCATATTTAAAATTTTGCTTAAAAAAGCAAGGATTTTAGAAATTTTTGAGAAAAAAGCTATCTTATCAATTATAAAAGGCTAAAAGTAAATAATTATTATGGGTTTTAAATTTGAATAGTTAATATGAACATGTTTCAAGCCACTATTTTCTTTAAACTGTCCTTTTTTAGCTAAAAGGTTGCAAGATGGTTTACATCTTTCTACGACAAGAGACGATCAAGAATTTTCTGAGATTTAAAACACAAATGACTACATTGAGGAAAACACTATATCTTTCTTGGCTAAATAATTGTAGAAATAAGCATGTATACGGGTGGGGAAGCTTTTCTGTGTAATATTTCATAAAAAAGAGTGCATATTTAAAATTTTGGTTCAAAAAGCAACAATTTTGTGAATTTTGAAAAACAGCTATCTTATCTGTTTTAAAAAGCTAAAAGTAAATAATTATTATGGGTTTTAATTTTGAATAGTTAATTTGAGTATGTTTCAAGCCACTATTTCGTTAACTGTCCTTTTTTAGCTAAAAGGTTGCAAGATGGTTTACATCTTTCTACGACAAGAGTCTAGGTCAAGACTACGATCAAGAATTTTCTGAGATTTAAAACACAAATGACTACATTGAGTAAAACACTATATTTTTCTTGACTAAATAATTGTTGGAATAAGCATGCATACATGTGGGAAAGCTTTTCTGAATTACATTCCATTGTATAGAGGGCATATTTGAAATTTTGGTGGAAAAAGCAATTTTAAAAAATTCATTTTGAAGATTTGGAAAAGGCTATCTTATCAGTTTTAAACTTAAAATTTTAGTGGAATGAAGTTATGTTGAAACAAACTTTTGAATAAATACTCAAAAGTGTATGGCAAGAAGTTTTAAATTTCTGATTGATGAAAATAATTTTGATTTTTAATCATCTTTGGGTTATAAATATTACCTCTCAAATTTCTTTCTAACATTTACATATATATCTGTGCTACCAGAAGATTTTAATTGTAGAAACTGACGAAAAATTAATTTTAGGAGTTCGTGCAATTTCAAATAATTTAAATTTACTTTCGTTAATTAATGTACTTATAATTTCCTAATACTAGCAGAAACGGATAACTGTACGGCAAGCGTGTGAAGCGAGCTGTTTTCACATAGTGATCCTGAAAGAATCGCGTGATTCTTTGGTGTCGGTGAGCAGAGCGAGCACAGGGGGTTTATATATATATAAAGATTTTATAACAACTGTGCTAGGACACCCAGTGTCTTCATGTAGCAAGCGAAGCGAGCAGGGTTTGCGTAGCAAGCCCAGGAGGATTGCGCTGCAATCCTCCTGGGGGTTGGCGAGCCTTAGCGAGCAGGGGGCAGAGCACCCTAGTGAAAACTCAATTTCTTAGGTGATGCCGTTCCCATTGAACTTGAGTACGGATCCAAAATAGATAATGTGGCTCAAGTGCAGAATTTCAGTTCTAATCCGAGATATCCCAAATTCATCATGTGTCCGGATCCTATTTATTACCCATTTTCTGAAAAGAATGGTATCAAATACTTCAACACTGATTACCTCACCGTAGATGTAAGATTCGTTAAAAGTGTTTCACGCATTCAGTTTTTCTCCTCTTAACTTCTTGTATTGTTTTGAAGAAAATTGAAGTCATTCTCTTCCAGTTTTGTCTGAATTTACTTTGGAATCTTCTTTGTGTCCACTCGATCTCCTACTGCATGCATGCTATCTGCTTCTGTTTTCATCTAGCCGCTTTCGGTGACCAGCGTGCTCACCGTGAATCCTGATTGTGTTTCATTTTAATTTAATATCTTAAGCATGATTTGATATTCATAGTTCCCTGAACAAAGTAATTTTAAACTTAAAATTGTGATTTAAACCGTGTTTTTAATAACCTTGCACCTGCATTAGGGGCGATCACACGGACGATGCTTTGTGCGCGTGATCGTACTAATGGAGGAAATCGAGCGACTGTCTGCGTCAATCTAATTGCGCGTTGTTGGTGCCGACTTCACTTTTTCACTCCTCATTGAAATATGCCAACATTAAAATGGCGTATTCGACACCCAGACCTGATTCAAACGTGCCCATAGAAAGAATCAATTAGCATCTTTGAGCTTACCAGATATAGAGTACATGCAAATTTATTTAATACTTTAGATAACTTTACCTACAGATTTCACAAAAATTTGATGCACAAAAAAGAGAGAAAAATTTATTACAATATTGACAAAGAATATATAAAAAAATAAGCAGAGTCTTTATTCCTTAGCTGTCAGCATTGGACGGGGACATGCAACTAAATATTTATAAAACAAGTAAAGCCGTTTGAATTTCATTTAAACGGCGAAAAGTATTGTAAACTGTGCATAAAAATAATTTTCAAGATTTCTTAAAATTAGAAAAAATCAGACGACAATTACAGTGATATCATTGATAAGATACTTTTAAAAATTTGAAGGTGGTGCAAATCTTATTTTTATGCTTTAATATTTTCGAAAGTTATTAAGGAAAAACGCCGAAGTTTCGCTTAATTTTGAATTAACTAAAATTCTAATTAAAATTTCGAAAAAGTCCTTGCGAAGTGCACATTCCCACCTTCCAAAGTATATTTGTGCTAGATTTCGTAGCTCTAGGTCCAATGGTCTGCCCTGTAGAGAGCCAACACACACACTAACACATTCTCCTCTATTATTAGTAGACATATGCATAAATAGCTTTTATGGACAGAATTTTCGTATTTCCTTTTAATTTAATTTTTTTCAAGTTTTGAATGGTCACTTCTGTACTTCCACCCAAATTTCTATCTCTGTTTGGACTGAAATTTCGTTATGAATCTGCAGAGTAGTCTACGCAATTCCGTGAAATCACTAAGGTGCCCAAAAAGAAACCTTTTAAGAATAAAATGAACTGTGAATTCTAAACCTTACTGAACGTATTGCAGTTGTTAGTTTATCAAGTAAACAAGCTTTACGTTGCTCAGATTTTAACCTTTTTCCTTAAGATTAGTTAAAAACTGTTTATTTTATATAATTTCAATTGCTCTAAGTTCCTTAAAATTATACCACTCTCATATTTAATTTTTTATTATAGTATTCTGAATTAATAGTTCCGCAATGTTGATATGTTATATTTATTCATAATTCAATCTAAGTTTGTATATGATGTATGAAAATTTTGAAAAATACAATGTTTATAATGCAGTGTTACCAATTGTCACATATCGCTCTTGTCAATCTGAGAATGTGAAAGAAAAAAGATTCCGCCTGTTTAAGCCATATATGATCAAAACGATTTTTTGAAAGATTATGTTGACATTTCTATTGGCATTAGTTCATTTTTGGATACTTCGTAGGAAGCATAAGAGTTCATGAAATAAATTCTTAATAGTCTGCTTTTAAACTTTTTTAGGGTTCGCCAAGAATTATGTTAATGTAGTCTGGCAACAGTTTTTCGAATGTGTTCTTGTTGGTGATGTATTTATGTCCGTATGTACAGTGGCGGATTTTGACAATATGAGGCCCGAGGCGCAAAATTATCTTTGAGGCCCCCTCCCAAAAAAGACTATTGGTGATACAAACGTGTTACGCAAAATAACTTACATAGGGAGAAAACGGGACAAATAGTTATATGTGAATGAGTA
Organism: Araneus ventricosus; assembly: GCA_013235015.1. Taxonomy (NCBI): domain Eukaryota; kingdom Metazoa; phylum Arthropoda; class Arachnida; order Araneae; family Araneidae; genus Araneus; species Araneus ventricosus. Next base: position 8,320 of record BGPR01005880.1, on the reverse strand, counting down.
GTGAAATACGGTGACAGTCCCGTATATACGGGACGTATGGAAACCCTAATTATATGTATATATAAAATAGATAAAGAAATTAAAATACCTTCGCATCCCTTTATCTTTTTCATTTTACTCCAAAAAGAGATAATTTTCATTTGATAATATAAAATATTTAAGTAGCAATGATTTGTTTCGTTTTTTGCTTCTATCTAGATGGGTTGGACATAACAGTGTCCAAACATTCAAATTTTATATTAAATAGGAACAACATTTCAAAATTGTTTATAATTATAGATAGAATTAAACGTAGTTGACTATATTTAAGAACTTCGGAGGAAAAGGGAGTGAAACATCTTTACCGGGGCGTTATCATGAACGTCAGTTGAATTAGATGTGAGTTAGCACCAAGAGAAAAAAAAACTGCATCGCTGGAACGAGAGAGAAGGTGAGCTGCAATCTGCGACGGTCTCAGCGTGCTCCTCAGTTTTTTCAATAAAAAAGAGGGCGCTGATCACAACGAATCATGAATAGGATCCCTGGTGCCATCTATCGTATGAGCAGTGATCTAGCTTCTACGATTCCTTTTTAATATGCAATTAAATTGTGATTCTTAGCGGAACAAATCCTACATAAAACCCCTATGTGTTCCATTCTTAAATTAACAATTTATAATTTTATTTTAAAATTCACTTTTTATTCACTGTTGGTCAACACGTATTTGCGCCCGGAACTCAAATCCAAAGAGTGGAACTGAAAACAATAACAGTCATATAAAACGACGGTGTGTTGGTTTTATATGAGGATGGCGAATGGAGAACCCGGAGGTCCCGAAAGAGTGTAGGGCTCGGTACAGGCCGCATAATAACTACCTTTACTTGAATTCGAACCTTGGTGAAATTTCGAGCGTGCTGATTGGTTGTTAACTTAGCGTCACGTATGATGTCATAGTGATATCGCCTGAATGCTTTACAGCGGTGCACATAGTGCATTTTAAGTTTATCCTCTAATGAATACGAATTAACATCTAAAAATACGATTTTTAATTGAATATTTACTAACGAAACTTAGTTAATTACTTCCAATTAATTTCAATCTTTGTATAACAAATTTATGCTCGGCAAAATGTCTTGAAATATTGTGTATAAAATAAAATAAATAGCGGTGCCATCTCAGAGAAAAATGCAAAAATTGTCCATTTTGATGAAATATCTAACATTTTTAGACATTTCATGAAAACGGGCAATGGAAAGCTTAGTTTTTTCTTTGGAATTTAAATTGAAAGCCATTAAATTTTAAGGTGAATATTTTGAAATGTAAATCATTTTATACTTGTAATTTCTGACTTTTCAATTTTTGAAATTTTTTCCCCATTTCTTTCTAATATTTAAATTTATGTTATAAAAAAGTGAATGATTTAAAAAGACTCTTCGTTTTGAGAAAGGAAGAGAATATCAAAAATTACTTAACAGTTTTGCAATTTACCATAAATAACAGCCACCTCACTTTTTCACTTGCTCTGATATCATACATGACGATGTTTTAATCAATCAGCACTCTCGAAATTTCTCCATGGTCCGAATTCAAGTAAAGGTAGTTATTACGCGTACCAGCGGGGAAAGCAAGCGCCTGCCAATCAGCAAGACAAGGCCACGGGTTCACCAGCCACCAAGGGCAAGAAAAGAGAGCGACGCGAATTCATTTCTGTAGAGTGGGGTGTTAAAAACTAGGCGGGGTGCTGGGGGTATTGAGACGAAATGATTAGACGGTGTGTCAAACAAACACAAATTTATTAAGGCAATAATTGTATTTACAAAAAGTTATTTACAATTTGATTAAGAGTTTAAGAGGGAATCATTTATTGTTAAATGATTGTTTTGAAAGGACTAAAAATGTTAGCGCAAGAAAGCTAAGATCCGTTAGGCTAAAGATACGAATTAACCGTGTATAACCACCCCCCATCATTGCGCACGCTCCCAAGCTGCCTCCTTCACTATCAGCTGCCACGGGAAGAACGAGAATCGCCGTAGAATTCGCTGCTCTCGGCTTCTTCTGCAACTGTCCTTCAATTGTGTTTCAGCCGCTAAGTGCTGCCCTCTGGGTGAATGGTTGTTATTGAAATTCCGAGAGGAGATAAAATAAAATGCGAATTCTCCTCTACATTCACTACTTCATTAGAGTCTAGTTTTGATGCCTTTTCATATTCTATCGACTGGATTGCTAATTTTGACAGTCTGTTTTCACCCATGCTCGACCTTAATTAGTTTTTCATTATTTTAACTTTGTTGAAACTGCGTTCAAAGGTGCAACACTCACTGGCACTGTCATAAATATCCACAAGGCTATTTCGGATAAGCATCTCTTAACGCATACTTTGAAATAACTTCCAAAATATCTAAATGGGAAGCTGTGCTCACTCGCTCTTTCACCTGAAATTTGAAAGCAGCTACTTCAGTAACTGATTTAACAGTATCAACATCTCTGGTATTTGGCACCAAAATCAGCGGCATATTTTTCGAGATGAGATATAGAACTTTCATTTATAAGGACTTCCCTGACAGGAAACTGAAGTCAGATGAAATGGTGTGATAAATGTCCGATCTGCTTTTAATTTCACTTATTAATCTGCCATACAGTAAATAAAATGTTTTTATTTTGTTTATTACAATATGAAACCTTTTTTCATTGTAATAAAATGCTGCAATTTTCGTTGATTTGCCTTTTTTCGACTTGAAAACGTCTTTCCGCTCGTTACAGTGAAAGTCGGTCGAACTTTCTTGTATGACAAAATAATGTCAAATTTGAATAGCGAATAACTACGAAACTAATAATGCGAAAATAATAGTTGACCCCACAACGGATAGATTATATCTATCAGAGTTTGTCGCATAGTATTTGTTTTGCCTGTGAAGTCATCGTACCAGTGTAGGCGCATGCGCGTGATTGTTATGAATTAGCTTTATTTAACGTTAAAAATAAGTGTAGCGTGGAAACGCGTTTAGCTAGAAGGTTTATTCTGGTTTCATTTTAAAGAGCTTGAGGAGTATTACTAGGATTCAAAGAAACACAATAAAAATATTTATCACAACGTAGGTAAAAATCGGTATTAAATTTAAAATTTCAAACTCTGCACGATTTTTTTATTATAACATGCAGAGTTTTCTTTCGAATTGTACGAAACTTACAGAATACTTGACAATACGTAAAAGAAACAATGTATTAAAATTTGAATTCAAAAATTTGAATATTACGGGAAATATGAGCATTTGTAGTAAATAATATTTTACTGCACATAGGCGAAATTTAGTTCTACATACTGTAAACAGATGGCACCATCAAAAGTTACTCTAAATATAACACAAGAAAAGCGCATTTCGGGTAAGCGCCGTAGATTTTTTCTTGAAAACGTCAGGTACAATCATAAAACAAGTGTTTCATATTAATATGTAATTTAATTATCAATCACATTAATACAATATTTACACAGAGTAGTATAATGGTTTCAGAATAGATAAACCACAAGCTACCACAGACCCTTGCTACATGCGATAAACTTGTGATTTATCTATTCTGTAACCATTATACTACTCTGTGTAAATATTGTATTAAAGAGATTGATAATTAAATTACATATTAATACGAAACACTTGTTTTATGATTTTATCCCTACGTTTCCACAAAAAATCTACGGCGCGGTCCCGAACTGCGTCTCTCTTATGTTTTTTATTCTAATTTTTTAAATTCTGTGTTACTTCAAATAAATTTAATTTAATTTTTGAATAGATTTACTTCTTAGCGATGATTTAAAATTATTTTTTTCACTTAAAAAAGATAATCTTCTATGGAAATTATACCATCTTTTTATTTGTAATAATTAGGTAAAACATTCAAGTTGCAATCAGATAAATAACGCGTAATAAGTGTAATTTAAATCTGAATTATGCATGACCAAAATAAAAATTAATTTTCATTGAATTTGATTATTTTAAACAGCCATTCTGCCTAATACTTTTTTAAACAATTAAATGTAAAAATCCAAATTTTTAATTTGATCAGATGCAGAACACATTGCCTCAAAATTTAATTCAAATACTAATGCATTTGCTGTCCACTGCTTTTCTTTTTCTGCATTACTAATTCATTTCTTGGTCTTTTGTAATAATTAATACTTTCAGATTGCCAAAAGTGAAATAAGTTGATGTTTTTAAAGTAGGTTCGCATAAATAATACACATTTAAAATAGGCGATCATTTGTGATAACTACATTTAGTGTTTAATATATAAAGGGAATTTAAAATACAAAAGATATTTCAGCTCTTACTCTAAAACAATTGATCTCCCAGAAAGTATGAAAAAAAGTTCAGAGTATTTCTTTCTGCGCTCCTCTGTGATGTAACAAAACAGAAAGGTAACATTTCCCCCCGTATTTGGCACTAAAGGAACATCAGGGATTACTCATCCGTGGACAGGGTCCGCTATCTTTCCTATTACAGTAAACGATAAAATAAGCCTTTCCGCAGAGCACAAAACTCTAAGAGAAAGGCAATTCCCTTCTCAATCAGATTTCTATTCCCCTTATCAGGTTGAGATTCTTAAGGCAGGCGAATTCGCTTGTCCATCCATTTTAAGTGCAAAATGAGCAGCAAAGAAAGGGAAAAAAGCATTTCGTTTTGCCTTTTCTTGGCAAGAACCACACCCATCGTCAAAGAAGGGGTCTTCCGCCTTGCTGAAGGGAGCCTTCCGTCCTGAGGCAGAAATAAACTTGCTATTGTTACGAAAATTGTCCTGTTGTGTGTACGGTGAAAACAGTCCAACAAGCAGGATAGTGGAGAATGACTCTTTATTCACAAACATTCAAGAGAACACGAAGCACAGGTAACAGGAAACGATAGCTGTTATACAGATTAGAAACGCAAACAGATAACAACATACTAATAATAGCAGTAACCGCACTTTTGTATCTAACTCACAGACAGTCAGCAAATCACTAATAATGACAGTAATAACACTTTCAATAGCGCTCAGCTCACTGGCTTCCCATCTCGCACTGCAGACGAAACTCCAAAGTCATTCTTCGCACTCCGAAGACCTTCCTCCTTTCAGTTGCCTCCGTTTTTATACCCTAGTTCGTCTGATCGTGACGTCGCATGGAATAATCCAGAACTTTCTGTATATCTCCTCTCCTAATAGAGATATCGAGAAAATAATCGCATTTTTGGGAAACTTCTATTTGTCGCCAAAGTCACAAATTTTCGCCAAAATGGTTGCCAATGTCAGGTGTCCAGGCCTGGCTGCTGCCGGTCATTCCATACTTACCGATGTAAAACTCTCTTCCCAACCATAATAACAACAGTTACGAGAAGTGGCATTCCATGCTTGAAACACTATTTTCTTCCAAGGAAAGGCTCAGGCCCATTCTCTCTCTCCGTGTAAGGGAATCACAACCCGACAAGTCGGCAACTTGGCCACCGGACAAAGCAACTAACAACTCCCGTGATGTTTAGCGAGCCTCCGAAGACTTATCTCAAATTCTTTTTTATTTGCACAACAGATCGTACCAATCTCACTCTTAAATTATGTTTTTCCTACATGGTCATTTTTGCGCCCCCTTCTGCTTGCGCCCATCGGCCCTCGCCACCCTCTCGGTTCTAGTGGGCTGACCGGGAGCCAGTGTCCTCTTTTCGGGGATGCCTTCGTAGGGAAAGATTTTTGTACCCAGTCCACGCAACAAGTAGATAAATAAAGATCTGTCGAAAATTTGACAGGGTTATCATTACACCCCTCCCTGTCGGGCAATTTTGCCCCCCCCCCCCCATCGGGTGGATGCCACTCCTGCTGGGTGTGGCTCTGAGTTATCCTATTCCTTGCTGTTTCACACCCAAACACAAATCTCCTCATGCCTATGTGTGTGCACATAGGGTGACTGAAAAATAAATGATTATATATAATATTAGAAAACCGCCTATTTATAAGTCAACTGAAAGCGTCCAAAATATTGTCTGTCTGTCTGTCTGCGGTTGAAATGAATGTCAAAGTCCCTCTCACTTACACTTTATATTCAACCTGATTGGATATCAGGTTTCTCAGTTCACGGTTATTTTGAGACTCATCAAATTGAACTGTAGTCAGATGAGAAGCCGATATCTGAGCCGGTACCTCCCTCTGCACATATTCTTATCACGCAAGCGTGAAGCCTTGTTCCGTCGGCGTGTGGCTTGGCCAAACCTCGAATCGCTCCAGTTTCTTACTTGTGGACTGTGGTCGGTGGAATTCGAACAGTCGCGCCGTTCCAAAGCACCTGGATTTATTTACAAACATCTCGGCTGCGCTCGAGTGAACGGATGCACTGACGCCGTCTGGCCACCCTCCCTTCCTGTTTGATGTGCGTTCTACTTACCGCAATAAAGCGGGAAACAACAGATGCATTTACAAGCCCACCAGCCACATCGATTTTTCCCGTTCCTACGACAGGGAACCGCGCATTGCCGTTTAATATCATATTGTATGAATAATGCTATGATATGCGGGAGTTAACGCCGCAAACATTTTTTTAAATTCGAATATGATTTTTTTTAATGTTAAGATGTAAATTTGTGCTTTTTTTGACGTGAAAACGTCTTTCCGTTTGTTACAGTGATAGTCTGTCGAACTTTCGTCTTTGACAAAATACCGTCAGGTTTCAATCGCTAATAACTACGAGACTAATAATGCGAAAATAATAGTTGACGCCACAACGGATAGATTATATCTGTCAGCGATTGTCGCATAGTATTTGTTTTGCCTGTGACGTCATCGCACCGGTGTAGGAGCATGCGCGTGATTGTTATGAATTAACTTTTTGTAAGATTATAAATAAATGTAGCGTAGAAATGCGTTTAGCGAGGAGGTTGATTCTGGTGTCAGTTTAAAGAGCTTGAGGAGTATTACTAGCATCCAAAGTAAGGCAATAAAAATATTTATCAGAATATAAGTAAAAATCGGTATTGAATTTAAAATTTCAAACTCCGCATGTTTTTTGATTAGAACATGCGGAGTTTTCTTTCGAATACAAAATAGTTGACAATACGTAAAAGAAACATTGTATTAAAATTTGAATTCAAAAATTTTCAATATTACGGGAAATATGAGCATTTGTAGTATATAATGCTTTACTGCGCATACGCGAAATATAGTTCTAAATACTGTCAACAGATGGCGCCATCAAAAGCTACTCTAAATGAAACATAAGAAAGGCATAGTTTGGCTCCGCGCCGTAGATTTTTCGAGAAAACGACGTGATAAAATCATAAAACCAGTGTTTCGTATCAATATGTAATTTAATTATCAATCTTTTTAATACAATATTTACACAGAGTAGTATAATGGTTACAGAATAGATAAATCACAAGTTTATCGCATGTAGCAAGAGTCTGTGGTAGCTTGTACTGCGCGACCCGATCTGTGCCTTTCTTATATTTTTTTCCCTATTTTCACGAATTTTCTGCATATATTCCAATAAGAGAACGTGTGTGTGTTTGTGTGTGTGTGTGATATTTTAATTTTTAAGCTTTCTTAAATAATCTTTTAACGAACCTCATTTTAATTGCTTCTACTTTCATCGTAATAAGCGCACTACAACTTTCTTTTCGAGTCACGAATCGTTCCGGGAAAATTCCCTTCTCTGGGTACTTAAGCGTTCTGCACATTCCTATCTGCTTTTCTTCACTCCAACATGTAAACGAATAACAACGTCGCGCTGCTTCGAGCGTTACCTCTTCTATTCTGGTCATGGAGCGACGTAAGAACTGAAGGTGACGTAAGAACTAATCCTTTAACTATGAAGAAATATCCTCAATGACTGAATAAAAGAAGATTGACTCAACTGACGTTTTCTCCTTGACTCAGACATTCTACATTTCACCTTTAATAAAGATGTTATATATATATATATATAACGCTTTTTCATATGTTATCTTGTGAACACGATAACTGAAGTAATTTTGATTTAATTTTAACCAGCGTGGGATATGTTTAAGTATAGTGAAAATCTCGGCCGAGTTCGTATTTGGACTATCCAGCTCAAAGGGGTTGGAAATGGTGGGGGTGGAAATTTTCATTTCCCCATAATTCATTTACAATTGAAATTAGAAAGAAAATTTAAATTATACGAATTATTGTCTTATCATAATGAACAATTTTTGCATTTAAACTTTTTCGATAGCTGCAATTGCTTAGAAGTTGTGAGCTGAAAAGTGATTTTCCGCCCCCCCCTTAAATTAAAATTACCTTTTAACCTATGCATGTTAACCCTTGTTGGAAAGCTCTCGTCATTTGCAGTCTCTTCCACCGTCTTTCATTC
>BGPR01005879.1:14862-87446 GCA_013235015.1 Araneus ventricosus | reverse complement strand
ATTTGCTTCCAATAAGGATATTTATATCCTTATTGGAAGCAATAATCAGAGAAAGTATTATAATCCTTTCTTTGATTATTTTAATTTGAAATTTCTGTTAAACTTGTAAGTTTATTTTTGACTTCATAATTTCATGAAAAGTGCTGTCTGTAATTTGAATGAGGAGTATACATCAACTGCAGTTTTGAGAATTTCGTCCAGCAGAATACCAGGAATGTTATCTGGGAAAACAAAAATAAGTTGGGAAAGAAAGATGGATTGTTTTTTCTACTGTCTTCATTGTCCACTCTTTTGATTTTTTAAATTTTGTTTTAATTTGCTACAATTTTAGCGAAACTGACTCGGAGTATGTTCATGAATTCTTCATATTACTTGCAATTGAATAATGTTGCTTAATTTTGCTAAAAATGATATAAAACCCTTTTCCAATTCTGCAATTACCTAAGTAGAAATGAGGATGATAGGAAATGTAGAATTATGAATATTGATGATCAATATTTTAAAAATTAAAAAAAGAAAAACCGCATAAAATTTGCTTCAGATAAAGTGGAACATGGCTTGATTTACAAAAGATTTATGAATTTTTGACTATAAAAAATATCATAATTCAATTCATAAATTAAATATACAGACCTGCCAACTCTCCCGCTTTTGGCTGGAGTCTCCAGTTTTTTAGCAATTTCTCCTGCCTCCCTATTCTCACCGATTTCCTCATGCTTTTTAATATTTTTGAGAAATTGGAACAAATAAATAGTAATAATAAAACAGGCAGTAAAAGAGCGCTGAAAGAAAAATCAAGCGCTTGCTGCGAACACATTCTCCTCAAATTTCGAATGTGTGACATCATTTCGCTACAGCTTCTTCATTAGCTCTTTGCTGCTGTATTATGTCCAGGGTTTTTGACTAGTGACTATTGCCATGGGTTTTCGGCACATGCTCTGCTTTGACTGTTTAGCATGCTATGGAGGAAACAGGGAAAAATTGTTTATATCTTCTGCCGATCTTGTCGTGTTAGGGTTATCACCGAAATACTTAAAAAATTTTTTGTGTATGCATTTCTTTTTCCCCCAGTCCAGATCTGATGTCATCAAAAGAATCTAAAAAGAAATGCCAGACTGTATTTACCAAGGTCTATTCCGAGGAAATATTCATATATTATCTTTTTGGAAAAAAAATAAATTGTATGCATTTTATACCATTTGCACGTGTGATTTTTCAATTTCTTCAGGAGGCAAGTATGGCATTTGTAAGCATATTGCACGACAAAAACATCAGGATAATGCTCGTATATTAGGCGCGAATAAAAAAATAGATTTTGTGAATAAACAAAATGATCATGGTGTTATTCACACAGAATAATTTTTTACCACATTTATTGTGTAGCACAACCATCCAATTGCATGTGCTGATCACGCTGGACCATTGTTCCGGAAAATGTTTCCGGACAGCGAGACCGCAAAAAGGTATGGGTGTGCACATACAAAAACTTCAGCAATCATTGCAGAAATGGGAAAAGCTGAGAAAATTGCTATTATTTCTACATTAAAGAAGGTGCCATTTTCCATTGCTACTGATGGTAGCAATAAAGGTGATTTTAAATCATATCCACTGTTGGTGACATGAAGAAACTCAATCAAGAAACTCAAAAAATTGAATCAAGTTTGTTGTCAACTTCTGCATTAGAAGGTGACAGTACAGGAGTTAATACTGCCATTCTGATATTAAACGAATTGAAGTCTAACAAATATTCTGTTAGAAAATTGTTTGGCATTAAGTGCAGATAATGCACCAGTGATGATAGGAAAAAAGATTGGTGTTGCAGGCATTTTATCAAATGAAATTAAACATTTGATTGTCATTGTTATTTTATTTTTTAATGGAGTAAAAGTACATTATCTTGTAATTTGTAAATAGGACTTATTTGTAAGTAGAACTCAACTGTTAATATGAAAAACTGTAATCAAGAAATTTATATATGAAGAAATGTAAATCCATAAATTAAAGCTCTGAAGTACAAAATAATATATATAGGTAAGTCAAAAGTTTATATTGGTAATACTGTCTAGGTATAAAATATGTATGGAAGAGTGAAGACTAAAAAAAGTGCCTTTTATTAAACCGATAAGATTATTTTAAAAACCCAGCTAAGCAATTTTTAAAAATCAATACATTTTCATTTATTTTGTAAAAAAATAAAATTTTGAGAAAAATATAGGCAAAATAAAAGATTGTCTCATTAGGTCCCCTCCACCTTCTTTGTACACGAGCTCAATAAAGCAAATGTGGGCCCTGCTGCGCATTTGTGATCGTGTATGTATAATTGAAACTGTCTCCCCCTTTTTCAAATCTGAAAGGTTGGCAGGTCTGAATCTCATTTTGAAATGAGTTAAATTTCATTTATGAGGAAAGAGTGAAAAAAATATATTAATAAATTCCAAAGGCAATTTTTAACATAGGACTATGTTCTTCCCATTGGGGTCTCGGAAAGGAATTTGATTCACACGCCAAAATGCCACTAAAAACTTTGTATGGAGATCCTCTATATCTCGGTAACTACATATGTTAAAAGCATAACTAATGTCTTATTTTAGAGATAAAGGGTATAATAAGTTATATAAGTATACATAAGTTACAAAAAAAAAAAAAAATTGAAAATCGGAATTGTTCAGCAACTACCGAGTTGCAAAATTGGGCAAAAATACGCATAAATTGGTGACATCACACGTATGAGGTGTGTGCTCACAATTGGCTGATGCTCTCGCTTGCTACTTTTTCGTAAGCGAGATTTAGTGATTGAGTTGAAAATTTTGTTTCGACAAATTTAATACAATAATGGCTGCAAATGTAGATTTACAAAGAAGGAAACGCCAATGAGATGCCAAACGAGACGTCCTACGCCTACATCAGCGGCTGTTTGAAAAAGACAGCCTCCCATCATTTCTTTTTACGTACATCTGAAACTGTTGATAATTCAAATTTTTCTGATGATTCTAAAAACATGAAATCTACCATTTTATGTAAAGTGTTTTCATACATTTTTTTTTCTGCTAGAAAAATTGAATTTAAAATTTATTTATGAAATTGATTTTTATTTATGGGCACTGGGTTATCGGTATAAATAAGATTCAACCGAGTAATTTAATTAATTTTAATATTTGTAATAATTGGATGATTTTTTTATATGAATTATTAGACTTCAACTTTTTTCATAACTGATAATGCATGCTGTCAATAAAATGAGAAATGATTTACGTTAAACAAAATATTTTATGCATTTATAGAAAAGTAATTTTAAAAACATTTTATCTCTTTACTGAATTTTTAATTTTGTAAAATGTATGTTTATGGTAAAGCCAAATAAAGCCTTAACTTTTTGATCAGCTTAATGTCTTACTCTTTGTACTCTTTGATGTCAAAGCCTGTTCATTCAGTCATTTTATTCTCTTCTCAGGTTTTATTCTGAAAGGTTTGAAGGATGGTATTTATACCATTCTCACTGCATATATGGAGTACATAACCTCAGTGAAATATAACACTCCCACAATGCATGTGGTGCGAACAGATATTTTAGAAAGTGCTCAAATATTGAAGTAAGTTCTGATATATCTGTTGTGAATTATCAATTATATATTTGTATTTAAAACATGGTCTATATTTACAGCTGGCAAATAAATAATACTCGTTCCTAACGAGAAGCTTTGCAGCTTCCCTTAAATCTTAATTTAAAACTTGTGGTAATAATTATTTTTAATATAAAAAACAAATGATTCACCAGAATGAGATGAGATTGCTAAGTGTGTTTTGGATTTTATGATAAATGGTGGAAGCAAATAAAAAAATTAGAAGATCAATTTAGGAGGAATTTGAAAGGATGAAGCCACAAATTTATTTGCAAAATGAAGCAACTAATGATGCAGGCTTACACAATTTCTTCACTGATATTAAGACAATATATTTAAACAAATATTTTTATGCATAAGAATATAGTCAGAGAATTTAAAATAATACTTGTAAATGTACAAGAGGCTTTCAGTTTTCAGTTCACAGATGACTCATTGCTCACAGCTAAAACTTGGCCAATGCATTTTATCAGTTGCTTTTTGCATTAATTTTGAAAACTTGAGAATTTGTTTTTAGAAAAAGTGGTTTGGAAACTTTTCCCTGATATCATATGCAGTGAAAGGTTGTCAAACCTCACTAAGTTATCACCAAATTAACTTCTACTCTCACATCAGCATTAAATACAGGTCCTCACTAGAGACTTCTTAGATATACATGGTCAGCAGTTCTAAGCAGATGTAAAAATATTTATTGTGTGAAAACAGCAATTTCAAAGATGCACATAATACTTTAAATTTAAAGCAGTTCTTTAGGTAAAATTAAAACAAGTATTGTGAATCAGGATTTTACAGCAATATTCTAAGTGTAAGAAAGGAATTATAATAATTTTGTTTTATCTAGAATGCAAGGAAAAAAAAAAAAAGATGCAAGAAAGGGAATGATTTTAAAATATAAGGGAAAAATGTCTTCCACAGTTGAATGTTTTTTTTTTTTTGTAAAATAAAGTCAGAGTCCTGTAAATTTATTTAGGTATCCATGCAAACTGTCAGATTTTAAAAAAACTTTTGAAAAATTGTTTTAGAAATTTGGAATCATTACCTTTTTTTTAAGCTGTATATATATATATATATATATTATAAGTGTCCCAAAAAAGTGGAACAAGCATTTATTTCCTTAAATATTGCACTTAGACATCTACTTTCAATTACCAAGTTTCATCAAATAAGGTAACAATTTGTCTGCAAATGCTTTGGCTTCTGTGGAAGTTGAAAATAAAAAGGTAAGAAAATTAAATTTGTATACGTTCCCTGTAGAATAAAAGTGCCAATGAGTAAAATGTTGTAATTGAAAGTTATGTGTCTAGAATCAATATTTAAGGAAATAAATGCTTGTTCCACTTTTTTTGACACCAAAAGAAACAATCAAATCAGAAGCATATGCTGCATAATCAAAATAAACATTTATAATCAACAAAATGTAAAAAAGCAATGAAAAAAATCGATAGAAAGGAAACGCTGAAAGTTCCAACAGGGAGAAAACATAAGTATAAACCAAAAGGGGAAATAAATAATATAAAATACAAATGCACAATTAATGCTGCAATTCTAGGAGTGTTGTGAAAATATATCAATGTCAAATTTAAATGGAGATTCAAAAGAATGGAATGTTTTTCGGTAAAAGTGTATGGACACTCATCTAATTAATTTTATAAAGTAAAAAAACCTGAAGGTATATATCAAAGCTGAAAGTAGTATGTGCTAAGAGCAACAACTTCAAGTAATATAATACTTTGAAAACATCTGGTCCCCAACACAACACATACATTCTTTCTTTGCCTTCTGTCCTGCTAGTTGCATCTCTCCAGTTTCAGGTATGTGAATTTTTTTTTTTCATTCTTAGTCTTTCATTCACATTTAGCTTCTTGGTCTGTACTAATGCTTGGGGTGAAGGCAGTGTTTTTTAAAACTTTATTAGCTAATATTTACAGAAAGAGTTTGGGTATTTCTAATATGGTTCATATGGATTTCATTTCCTTGATTACCATCCACACACTTTTACCAAAAAAACATTCCCTTCTTTTGACTTTCCATTTTAATTTGACGTTGATATATATATATATATACAATGTTACTATGGATTATTTAATTTATTAATTGATTATAGTATTCAGAAGTTATGCAAAGAGTTTTTTTTATTTGCTTTATAAACAAAAAGATATGTAGAGCAAATTAATTAGTTTTTCTACACCAGTAGTTAGACATATTAGTTACTTGCTAATATCGTTACTACTTTTGAACTTGTACTTATTTATTTGCAAATATTAGTTATATATTATTTTCCAAAGTATTCATTCTGTCCCCGCTCCCAGTATGTAAGTATTTAAACAGAAAATATTAAAAAATACATAAGCTAAAATAAAGTTTCTATATTTTTCTTTCTAGAAAGTATTTACTTTGCTTAAAAAGAGAGAAAGTCAAGTATCTATCATTTTTAGTGTGCAGTTTTCCTTTGCATTTGGTTTTGGTTAATTTTTGCATAAATGTTAAAAAAAAAAAAAAAATTAAATTTACATTCTTGAATGTTTTTGTATTTTATGCCTTGATAATCATGAAATTAAAGATATTTTCATTTTAAACCTACTATATTTTTTAAGTAAAATATATACTTTTTTTGTTACATTATTTTATACTTATTGCTTAAATTTTTTTGCAGTAGTTTGATAGAAATTTGTGGGCTTCAATTTGAAGGAAATACTGCATCAGAGCTTCCAAAGGTAAGTTTTTGCATGGCAAATTTTAAAGAATGTTTTTTTATACCAATTTCTTATTAAAAATCATGAAGAAGTTTATGTGCATTCAATTTCTTATATTTAAAGCGATTTTTAATTTGAATTTTTGACTATTTCTTTAAAACATTGTTATAATCCAGGAATCATTACTTGACAAAATATTTTGTTTCCTTTCTCCCTCATTTAACAGTAAAAGGAAACAAACATATTTTGCTGATATATTTAGAATATATTGTCTACATTGAAAATTAATTTGCTTAAGATAAAATTTCTTCCAGGGCCTGGGTTTGCTTTCATACTTGAATAAAATATCTTGGTTTCATAAAACTAAAGAAAATGCAATCATGGTTGCTGTTCTTTTGAAATATGCTTATACTCCATATTTTAGGTAAGATTAAAATCTTTCGTTTCATTATTTTAAGCTTATATTCTTTAATGAATCAGCAAAACTCTTACAAAACACAAGCCAGAAACATTTTTTATGGTATACGTTATGCTATTCTTCAATGAGTCAAGACAAAGTCCTGGTGGTTCCCAACCTTTTTGGCAGTGCAGATCACCTGTTAGGTAAAAAAATATTTTGAGGCCCACTAACTAAATAGACAACTAATAAAATGCTAACACATGTAATACATATGTATATAAACACACAGTGTATGTCGGTAATTAGTAAAGCTTACTGTAAAAGGATTAAAAATATATTGTTTATAAAGCAAAAAAACTTTATTGTTATTACTTAGCTTCACAATGTAAGAAAACTCAACAACTCTCAGTCAAGATTCCAGATAAAAAACTCAATGGGATTTTTGACATTGTTTGTCTGTTATGAGAGATTCAATATCTGGATTAAAACTTGAAGTCTCAGCCCCCAAACAATATTTACATTCATCGATGACTCTTGAATCTCCCCGACTTCGACTTTTGACCAGTATTCTGTGGCCCACCCCATAGTTTGGGAACCACTGTTATACAGTATTTGTTCTATATGACATAGTTTTCTTATTTTTAGTACTGAAGAGGAATGTTACTGTTTTATATTTCCAGTCTTGATGTTTTAATATTTTTCTTTTTAATTTAAATGCAAGTAAAACTTTTATGTGATTTAGACTTTCAACTTTGAAAAACTCACCTGAATTTTTGTTAGATATATGAGTTAAAGATATTTTAAACATAATGCAAGTCCTTAGAATTAAACAGAAAAAAGTCTTAGTATTAAATTTACATTGCCTTTGCATATTTGTGTATAGTTCGTCACTGTTATATCACAATGTCGTATGTCAAAAACCACACGCAACATATGAAATTTTGATGTAACAGCTGATATATGGCATTTTATGACAACATACAACAATCATGTATCACATACAACAATTTGTGAGCAGATGTTGCTAACCTATGCACATGTTTTGCATCCATAAACTATTTTTGAAAATTTGACATACATCATTTTGATAAAACAGTGACAATCTTATTAATATCTGGTCAATGACGTGTTTTTGAATTCTGATTTTATGTGGTGTTATTTTAGAAAGTGATGCGACTATGTGTTGATTCTCATATAAATAACTTTACTTTTTTTAAAAAAGCTTTCTAAATAAATGGATGTCTGAAGGCATTTGCTGTGATCCATTTGATGAATTCCAAATTGAAGAGGATCGAAAGTATTTGGATAGAAAAGGTTATTTTTATATTATTTGTTTTTAATATTTTCTTGTGAGAAAAAATAAATTTCAGATTATTCTTTTGTGAATAATATTGAGGCTCTTAGGGTTATTTTAAAACCTAAGACTAGATAATTAGTTTTGAAATTCTTTTTATAAAAGTATTCAAACTTTATATGCTAAGTAATATTATTTCTGAAAAGGAAGTTCTTTACTTAGTTAAAAATAATATTTTTGTAGCCACAAAATATAACAGAAACTCTTATTTTGGTATAATTGGGATCAAATACTATTAATCGTTGCATAATCATTTGTAATATAAGTGGTAATTGAATCTTGGCTGACTAATCATGGCTTGTATTTTAATTAGATGATGCTATCATTTTTTTAGCAAGAATATTATTATTAGTGAATTTTTCATTGAAGTAGAAAAAATTGAACAAAATTTCAAACTACAATTCTGAATTTTATACTTTCTAAAATTTGGAATTTCCCAATTGATATTTTGTCCTCATTTCATGATCTCAAATTTTGTTTTATAACTAATATATTATTCAAAGATAAATTTGTATTAGTGATATATGATGGAATAGGGAACATCCTTGAACAGAGATAGCCTATATGTTATAAGGAGCATGGATTTTTTTTTCCACTAAATAAAATATGTGAAGCTTTGGAGTAAAAAATAAATAAATAAGTAAGAAAATTGAAATCCTCTCGGTAAAGATTTTGGAAGTAACTTAAGTAATAACTTTCAAGGTTACAAAAATCCTTTGCGTTCTCATTTTGCTAGAAATTCCTCATATCCACTGTTTGTTAATATGCATAATTCAGTTTCTCATTTTGTATTATACAGATGTGAACTAGATGAAATTCCATTGTTTGCATCAAATGTCTTGCTAATGAAACTGAACTTTTAATATTAAACACAGAAAAATATAAGCATATTAATTCCCCCTTTAAAAAGTCTCATTTAGCTCTAAACCATCTCCCTAAAAAAAATAAATAAAAAATAAATAAATAAAACTAGTCTTAGCTTAAGTTTGCAAGTTTAAACTTATTTGTATAGATATGAAAATATACATATAAATACGAATTATCTACTTTTAAACTGATGATTGAAAAATAGAAAAGGCTGATGTTGCCGCTAGGAAGTTAATTACGTTAAATCGTAGCTTAAGGATTGAGTAGAGTCATTGTGAAATTATAAATTAATCTTTCATCAGGAATTTCTCAATCAGCCCAAAATAAAATTGAATCATTTTTAATATTATTATTGTCCTCTTGGTGCTTAAATTTAATTTCTACATTGAAATACTTTATAGAGTGAAACATATTTAAATTGAAGTAACTCTTAAAGAATTTTTAAGAATTCTATTTTTGAGAGTATGCAAATATAATTGAAAATCTGAACACAGCAATGCTGTCCATATTGCACATTTGCATCATAATGTGTTTTCAACATTTTATCATTATAATTTTATTCATTTTTTAAAAATTGACAATGTTCTTTTAATTTATCTAACCTTAGATGAGCTATACTGGAAATTTACATACACTGAAAATGAAAATGATGGCATGAGAATTTTACCATGTGAGATCAAAAAATTCTCTCATGATATTCTGCAATGTGGGAAAACAATGAGGCTACTACAGAACTGTGGTGTGCAGGTAACCATTTTTGCTCATCATTTGTAAATCTACACTATAATTAATTTATCATTTGTAAGGTCTTTTTGTGTGTTGAATTTTTGAAAAATTTCCCTTTAGAATGTTTTCACTTGATCAGATTGAGAGGGTAACACAAAGAAGGTTCTGACAATAAGTGAGAAAAAAGAAAATAAGTCTATAACATAAAGCAGATTATTTGTATTTCTGATAATAGCTTAAAGTGTTGTTGAAAATTATTTTATCATACTTATTATTTTATAAAATTATTAAAATTTGCCAGTACTTGTAAAATACAATGCAAGAACAACAGGAATAATTGCTGTTTTGATACTATTTCTTAAAATTTTATAGAAAGCAATTCTGAAATAATTTTAAATCAAAACAAACTAAGTTTATTTGTAATCTAATTTAAAGGAAGAAAGAATAAATTCATCATGTAATTTTTGATATGATATTAATCATGATGCATTATGTCAAAAATCATAGAGGAATTTTATGATGAATTTGGTTTGATCAACTAGTGATGCAATAGCTTCTTAAATTCTTCATTACAGGCATATTTTCTGATGACATTTTGAACTAAAAAAAGAGGATAATTATGGCAAAAGATATCGGGGTTTAGTAATTTAAGCGTTGATATTTGATCCTTAACAATTAATTGTGAGTTATAAATTTTGATAATTATAATCAAATTTTTTTTTTTTACTCATTTTTTGGAGATAAGTGGTTTTAATTATAGAATAGAAAATAAAATTCATTCATTACAAAGAGAGAGAGAAGCATTGTAGCAGGGGTAAAATAAATCATTTCATTTAACCAAATATTGGTTTTAAATGTATAAATAAAATGGTTGTTGTTTGCCTGTTAATTAACAAAAGTTGTTTCTTATTTATGGAAAACAAATATATGCATATTATTTATTTGCTTTTTAAAAAATTTCAATAGATGTTCAGCTTAGACTACATGACATGTAATGCCCCTCCCAGTCTTTCCATGCTGTTTTCATATGATGCTGTGAAATGTAGAATGGCAGAATGTGAACAATACATTTTGAACAAAGATTCATTTGAATTGAAGCATAAAAGTGGCAGTGACTTTTCTGAAGATGAATTTTATATTGGGCAGCAAGTTTTTATTGATCAAAAGATTTTAGCTGAGCAGATTGAAAGTAAGTTTTAGTTTTATATTCCTTACTTTTTTCTTTTTGATATACAGAATGAAAAGAAAGGAGAAAAAAAATTGTGGAAAGTGTAACAGGTTTTATGAAGATGGATGTATGGTTTGTCTATGGGTCAAGAAAAGTCCGAAATTTTGTTATTTATTATGAAAATCATGAATTTCCATTTATGTGTGAACAATTTCACTGATAATTATGAACAGAAAAGAGTTCCCATAAAAATACATGTATTGAAAAGAAATACAAGATATTTCTTTAGTTAGTGAATTTCATCATATTTCTAGCAGAAAGTTACATTCACCGAATATTTGGCCAAAATTTTGCAATTATTGTCTCATTATTGATTAGTTATTGAAATAACTAGAAACCAATCTACTCTAATATTCTTAAAAATTTTAATTCACAAAAATGTATTCAATGCCGACAACATCTTTTATTAATACCTTTTTACTCGCAACATAATAAATGTCACAGTCACTGAGAAACCTCTTGATTTGTAGTGCATTAAAATGAATGTAATAAAATTGTATTGTAGTAGAATGTGTTTCTATTATTTTATGTTCATGGCTGATAATGTTTTCTGAAAACTAATGTAGTTTTTCAGGGTTCCCACGGTCCTTAAAAGTCCTTAACAACTCCTTAATTTTTATTTTGAAAATGAAGGGCCCTTAAAAGTACTTAAGTTTGGTTCAAGGTCCTTAAAAGTCCTTAATTTCCACTATCGCTAGTTGATTCAAACAATTTAGTCTTCAAAAATTTTTTTAAGACTAAAAAAGTTTTTAATTTTGTCTTCCTTTAGCCTACAATGCGAAGTGCCTGCGTCGAGGCTAGAACATTCTGAGAGAAGAGAACAGGTGGGGGTGGGGCTGCAGGCACGTGGGAAGAGAGCATCCTTATTGTTTGACCAGAAATTCCATACTAGTGTTTCGCAGCGGACGTGGAAGCTATGAGAGGGGAGCAGGGAAGATGCAGGGGTAGGTGCCACTGCCCCCCTCTCTTCACCCAACACCCAAGTATAAACGATAAACCCATGTGTGATCGTGAATGCTTGGAAGAGGATGTGAAAAATACGCGTCAATCTTTTGTTGAAAGTTTTCTTGCGTATTGGTAACTTTTAGCTGCTGCTAGAGATGGAGGTTTATTGTATTGTGTAGTTTATGTTTCAGGGTCAATTTGTTTATTAATTGTGCTTAAGTTAATCGTGTCATATAGCACCTGACATAGGAACACAGCATTTTTTTTATTGGTGTCCGTCTTGGGAAAAATTTTAAAAAAAGCTTCAGTTCTTATATATTAGTATTTTTAATTATTGTTGTTACCCGTTAATACTTTTTGTGTCAGTATTTTCAACTGTTAATTCTAAGTACAGCAAAAGCTTAACTAACCGGCATGCTCGGGAAACTCCGATTTCTGGATACCTGAAAAGTCCGGATAGTTGAGTGTGATGGGAAAAATGGGGGGGGGGGGGAGATTATAGCCTTTAAAAAAAATCCGGCCAAATAATTTGTTTTTGTCATTTTGAAATGTGCATTAAATATAATTTTTAAGAATACTTCTGTATCTTCCATAACATTGTATTTACAAAACGCATTATGAAGATTTTAATTTAACATTGATGATTTTAAAAAATATATATGACCTGTAGCCGAATTTTTACCGTAAATACATAGATTGTAAAAATATAAGCATTTAAAAATAGCCGATGAAACTGAAAAATATTCTACTCAGCAAGCATAATAAAACTCTTTTAAGTGATCATAAACAAATCCCAGATTGAATATTAAAACTAATTATCTTTTAAAAGATCGCAAGGGTAATTGCACAATACGCGCGCCTCCAATTCTCCTGCACTTGATATTGCGTAAGCGGAATCAACATCTGCCGGTATTTGGAGAGTAAATAAATAAAGCAAAAGAAAGAGACTTACCAATCTGGAGTACACCCCCCATGAGCTATTTTTTTTTTACCTATCCTGTCCTTTTCATCTGGCTGTCGATTTCGTTTTTACATCTTGTTTTTCGGCAAAAGGTGAGGACTTTTTTTTCTTGGTTCCCCCCTTTGCTTTTAACCCACCCACCCCCTAAAACAAGTCTGTGTAAATCACAGTACTGTATATTGTTTGTTTTTCCTTCTACGCCCCTCCGTGCGGAACGAACATTGTATTCCAGAAATAAACTGTCCACGTGAATGGAACGGCGCACGCACGTGCTAAATTTTGGAGCGAAGATGTAAAATTTTTAGAAAAACTCATTTTCTAATTTTTCCGGTTAGTTGAGCTTTCCGGATACTTGAATGCCGGATAATCGAGAGTTTACTGTAGAATAAATTGATGTGATTTGAATTTCTTTTGTAATGCGTAGGGTCAGGTGGGGTAAAGTGATCATAAAATCCACATTTTTTAACTTAGGTGGATTATAAATATAAGAATTTGTTAAAATACTTAACATTTTTTGGTTGTTATTTTACATTGCATTAGTGCAGAACACATTGCATTAAAATTTGGGGAAAAAATAATTGATTTTAACATTTTTATGACACCTTCTATTTGTCATGTTTTCATGACCACTTTACCCCATGGGGGGGTAAAGTGAGTAGTACATGGGGTAAAGTGGACATAATCAAAAAATAAGCATAAAAACGTATCATAAGTAAGCAAAGTTTTTTTAAAAAACATTTTAACAAAACTCAATATAGTTTCAACTTTAAAAGAAAATCAGTTTATTTGTTCAAATTATATATTTTTAATAACCTAGGATCAAAAGTTGGCTTATCAAGAATTTTAAGGATTTGACACTTCATTTCCAACAATGTTATGATTTTCAGGAAAGGTGCAATAGTCTGAAGTTTTAAATATTTTATTGACAGAAAATCTCTTTATCAAAACCTGTCCAATAGCTCTTTGATTGATCCCCCCCCTTCATATTTTGCAACATCTCACAAATACTGTGATATTGATTATCTGCAATTGTGGATTCACTTGACTGAATAAGACATTTTCTGCTTTTTATCAAGTTTTTCTTTGCATGTTTTTTTAACTGTTTTCTTGCATCTCTTTCTTTTTGTAGTTGTTTTATTTCTAATTTCTTGTCAAACCTTCATTATTGTTTTTGAACGTGTTTTTTTCCCCTCCTGAATTCTATATTGCCACTTTATGTATGAAACAGTTTGTTATAGAGTTTAAGTACAGCTTATGTCAAATCTTTTAGAGTGCAATTATATAAAAATTATAGTGGAATTACCCATAGGCTTTTTTACTGTTCCATAAGTCATGTGACTTCTGTGCCCATCATAAATAATAATAATAATAAAAAAAAAGTTTTTTTTCAATTCTAAAGAAAATTGGATAAAGCTAAGTCTTTGAAGCCATACCTTTAGTTTATTTTAGCACTATCTTTAGTCTATTGTTCATATAAATGAGATCCTGTGTAAAAAAATAAAAGGTAGCATGAAATGCTGATGCACTGTGTGTATATGTATATTTGATAAATAATTAATATAATATTTTTAAGGTCCTTAATTTTTTTCTAAAAAAGTCCTTAAAAAGTCCTTAATTTTTGTTTTGAAAAAAGAGTGGGAACCCTGTTTTGCTTTTAGTAGTACAGTGGTGCAGTGTTCCTTTCTATTAGAAAATATGTTTTTGCACCTTTGAAATTGCTGTCATGTTCTTTAATTTATACTGATCGCTTATAAATACAAAGGATTTAAAGTTGGTCTGTGTGAGAAATTTTGGAAACTTTTATGCACTAAAAAGAAACATCAGACTTTCAACATATCAAATTTACAAAAAATGATGAAGAACAGCTGAATGATATGCCAAAATCCATATTCACGTCTTGTTTTTCTGTATAATTTGTTTCATATGCAGTTATATTTGAAGAAAGCTTAGATTTCATATTTTACAACAACAATTATTTAAAATGAATTTTATAAATAACTGAAAGTGATTTTAAATTTTATTGTTTTGAAAAATAAAAATAATTAAATATTCATTTTTAACTATGAATATGCTCTATTTATATTTTCTCCGCCTATATGTTTTTTTTCTTTTTTTCATTCTTGCAGAACGCTGGGATTGTGCGAGTGCATTTAAATCAACTTGTGATATGTAAGTTATAATCAGTAATTTTTAGTTTTTATGTTACAGGTTTGAATTATCCTGTTTTTGTTGGGTTATTTTAAGGAAATTTGGAATAATTGTTTTTGCAATTATAAAATTTAGTTGGTGGTTTGATACATATAAGACAGAAGACATCACATTTTTTTTTTTAATGAAAAAGCCTGAAGTTGTTTCTGCAACAATAGGAACCATGTTTTTGAAATTTTAAATAAACTATTTTTTGTAGAGAAATTTTAGTTTTAAAGATTTTTGTAAACAATTTTTAAAAATGTTCAGTATACCACTTGACACTTTTGCAGCATTAGCTAATAGTTTATCTTTTTTCATGCATTACTGCTGCATAAAATTAAAATAAAAGTTGAAAATAATGAAGTCTTATTATTGTTCTTAGTGTAAAAGTGATAAAGAAATATGCCAATTTTTTGAATAATTGGCAAATAATTCTCTTAAATAGCCAGATTTTTAGGTAGTTTAATAAATAGTTGACAACTACTTTGATTACTAATAAAGTATACTAAGTATCTAGTAATTAAAATTATTTTATGATTGATAAAGAAAGTTATATTGTAATGTGATTTTTTTATAAATTAAATATTTTCGCTGAAAAATAATGCATGCATTTAAAAATAGTGTAGCACTTGAGCCAGCTCACTAATGGTTACATCTATAGTTATAGTATGCTGGAGAAACAGGTGTTCAGTGCATATTAAATAAAATCTGATTTGCTTTAAACTCCTAACATTTTCCCTTTTCTTATCTATTATATTTTGGTAGGAAATGGGAAGAAGGGCGAATTTATAAACTCTGAATAATTCTAATGATTGCTTTTAAACTTTTCAAATGAAAATAATATGAGTGTTGATCAAATTATTTATAAATTTTTATTCCTTTAGGCTGAAGAAAGAAAAACATGGAAATTTAAAAAGATGTGAATCTTTTCCAAACATCACATTATTGAAAGAAATAAACAGTTTCAGTGGCATATTGCATAAAAATACAGGAATTTTATTCACTTCATGCAGATATAATCCTCAAACTGTTGCTGTTAAAGATATTGCATCAAAAGAGCAAAATTTTAGCTTGAATTCTTGGAATATTCCTCAGAAAAAAGACATGACTAACTCTTATTTAACTCATGATAAATTCAGTGTTCAGAATATGTGGTCAGCTAAAATATCTTCTTCAAATCCTAAAGAGGAATCTGAATTCTCCCAAATGAATGAATCACTTTCATTCCAGCAAAGTAAGTGCATGTCTTTATAGAAAATGTCCGTGTATTGTTAAAGCAAATCATTAACATAACTATATTTTTAATTGGAGTATAGATGATTTCCATGCAATCTTGCACTTATGTGAGATTTTATCTTCTTTTATTACTAATAGTTTTAATTATAAGAGCTAGTAAAATCATTATGTTCCAGCTAAATATCTTGTGAAAGGTAATTTCCATCTCTATTTTGTGATTTGGAAGGATAGATGTTAGTTTCTAAAAGGAAAGAAGAAATTAAAATTTGATAAAGATCTTCAGAAAGTTTTTTTGAAATGTTTTTTAGATTCTGAAAATAACAATGAATATGAAAATTTTTGTTTAATATGAAATTTTTTTATTTGAATTTATGACATAATTTATTTAAAGTAAGTTATTTAATTTAATTTTTTTTTTCACAAAACAGTTTTTCCTTTATTAAATTCATGAAGTCGTTCGTTAAT
Organism: Araneus ventricosus; assembly: GCA_013235015.1. NCBI lineage: Eukaryota > Metazoa > Arthropoda > Arachnida > Araneae > Araneidae > Araneus > Araneus ventricosus. Next base: position 70,761 of record BGPR01005879.1, on the reverse strand, counting down.
ACAAATACCAGAACTAGAAATTAACTTTGATTGAAATGAAACTTTTGTTTATTCTAATGAGAAAATAAGAAAATTCATCAGTTTATTTAAAAGACAAACTACTGATGATCAAACACTACATGTTAATAACTATGTGAATATATATGAATAAATATCTAAAATTCATTCTTGTTATTTCATTTGTTTTTATCTTCCTCCTTTCTGCTTTACTATATTTGGACATAAGATTATTAGTTTCTTCTTTAACACTGATTCTGTATTTCATACAACTGATTTCCTTACTTTAATATAGTATTAGTTAAATAATTTTTAGTAAGGGATTGGGAGATTTTACTGAATTTTGGCTTTTAACATTAAAATTAAAAAATAACTTTACTATTTATTTAAAGTTTAAAATTTTAAGAAGAAAGTTCCAAAAATAAATTTTATTGGAAAAGCAAATACCGTTATGAATACTGGTGATATATCACTGCAAATTTTAGAATCCTAAATTTATTCTCCAAAGTCATCTGTCATGGTTTATAAATGAAATTATTGTAATTTTTTATTAGTTTACCTTATTCATAAACAATTTCTTATGGTAACAAAGTATTTATATTGTATGATTTTAGCTGAATTTCCTTCCGGTTCTTTCATGGACTGCTTGCTTTCTTTGTTAGTCAGTGAATATGGAGATAAAAAGGAAGATATACGTTTATTTATTCAACTGATTTCGCTTCAAAATTTTATGCTGTATAATTTTAGAGATGTTTTGAATATGAGGTAAGTTATAAGTTTAGAAATGGTAAACAAATATTTTAAATATTTTATGATGCTACTTTCATTGTTTGCCGGATGTTTTTTTGAAATTTATTTCCTTTAAAGATTTCCGGTCTGTTTTATGTAATTTTACTTTCCTTAAATGCATGTAAGTTTGATACACGTAGAGTATGTGATGTTTTAAATTTCTCAGTTAGCTATGACAATTTTTATAATTTTATAAATGAAATTTTGAATGAGATAAATGAATTTTGATAGAGATGTGAATAGCAGGAATCTCTTCATTTGGTGGTTAATTATTACATTCCTATTCAAGATTACAAATTACTATGATATTGGTTCTAACAAATCTCTTGGCTTGTTCTAAGTAATCTTAAATGCTATCTTGCTGAATCCCACCCCGAAAAAAAACACTAATATTTGACCTTTTTATAAATAATTTCGGTACTTACGTTTTAACGCCACCGAGGCTACAGATTGGCGGTAATGCGCCAATAAAGAGCAATCTTGTTTACAAAAACCGCCAAATTGGCGTTAATACGTAAGTACAAAAACCGCCAAATTGGCGTTAATACGTAAGTACAAAAACCGACAAATTGGCGTTAATACGTAAGTACAAAAACCGCCAAATTGGCGTTAATACGTAAGTACAAAAACCGCCAAATTTGGCGGCACTTAACCGCCAAATCTGTAGCTTCGGTGGCGTTAATACGTAAGTACCATAATTTCTTCGTGTATGGGGTAAATTTTGTTTTGGGTGACTTAACTGATTTTATTACTAAAGCAATATCCTCTCTACTATTTCTTTTGGAAATGTGGTAAGAAAATCATGTAAAAATTTCCCATTTCAGACAATTTACCTTTCCTTTCATTTATTATATGTATGTTTTATCTAGGATGTTATATATGAGTTTCCTAATACTTAAAACTGACACTTATGTCTAATCTGCTTTAAAGGATGTTTAATAATTTTTTTTTCTTTTTAAAAGTGCATTTCAATTGCTTTTACTGCTAAATTAGTTTTACGAATTTCCTGCAATTCCTGTTAAAATTTAGCATTTGAAATATTTGTTCTTGAACTTTTAAATGAAATTTGTTTTCATAGGTTCTTTAATTTGGATGCATGTGCTATTAAGGTGCATTTACTTAAAAATTATTTAACTATACTTTTGGCATTTAATATCTACTAGAAACTTTATAATTTCTAGACACTGATGTGTTGAAAATCCCAAGTTGAAATGGCGTAGTACCACTTGCATCTGGACAGCTTACCGTCGAAATTTAATAGTTGTTGACGGGAATGGATTTTATTTAAAAGCTGTTTAAAGAATAGTTAAAATTTGATTTACTCGGCAGGATTTCATTTGGAGAAAAAGAAAAAAAAAATCCATATAATGTAGTGTATGTTATTGAAATTAGCCTTCAATGACCATAATAGCAAATACTGAGTTTTTCCTTTTTAGCTGATATTAAAACAGATGTTTTAGCATTTTCCGATTTTGAATGATAATTTTCCTCTTTCGTTCTTGAGAGAAAAATCAATAAAACGTTTTGTCATATTTGTATGAAAATTATGAATACTACAATTATGAACTGCGTTATTTTACTGTAGACTTCATCTGACCCAGAATGCGATAATGGATTATGTCATGAATCAACTTCATTTTCAAGATCTATTATTGTGCTTAAAAAATACATACTTTCTTCAAGATGAGAGTTTTAGTCAGCGTTTGTGTGAAAAATTATTCAAATGGGTTTGTATTTTCTGTATTTCCATATATTGATATAAGTTTAATACTGTTTCTAGTTGATGAAAATTTAATTTTTTAAATTGATTATCTAGATTTTTAACTTCATAATAAAATATTTTTAAATTTTAAAAAGCATTTCAATTCCATGCATTGATAGAATACTAAAGTATTATTGTATTTAACATTTTTGAAAGTAACTGGATAAAAAGCTAGGAAAGTTCTTTAGATTAGATATATAGTTTCCATGTGCAACAGTAAGATTTAAATTTTTGATATGCAATTAACAATGTAAAACAGCCATAAGCATTGCCAGTTACGAGTATATAAAAGATATGCTCTGTGGATTTCGATATACTGTTAATTATCAATATTTAGTACAGTAAAAGCTTGACTAACCGGCATGCTTGGGAAACGCCGATATCCGGATACCTGAAAAGTCCGGATAGTTGAGTCAGTCGCCCTATGCGGCCTGGCCCGCCGTCTTGCAGCTTTTTTTCTTTGGTTGTTGATTTCATTTTTAAGTCTCGTGTTTTGGCGAAAGATGAGGAGCTTTTCTTTGGTTCTCACTTTTGCTTTTAAATCCCCCCCCCATAAAACAAGTTTGTGTACATCACTGTACTGTATATTGCTTTTTTTCCCCTTCTACACCCCTCTGTGCGAAGCGGACGTTGCATTCCAGAAATAAATTGTCTGCGTGAATGGAACGCCCCGGAGCGTGCATGCTAAATTTTAGTGCGCGGATGTAAAATTTTTAGAAAAACTCATTTTCTAATTTTACCGCTTAGATGAGCTTTCCGGATACTTGAATGCCGAATAATCAAGAATTTACTGTATCTAATTTGTACTGTTTTCTTGGGGAAGTTTCATGGTGGAGTATCTTCTTCAGGACTGGAAAGTGCAGGTTGGAAACCAAATGCCATGGAAGATTCACCATACATTCAGGCCTGGTGTATGCTCAGTTTGTCACAGTTCGAATGTCATTCTGCTGGTGTGGTATGGAATTTGGAGAGGGTGGTCAGTTCATGTATCGTCTCTCACAACTGATCTCAGTTCAAAATTATGATTACCCCTTGTGTAACTTCAAAATAGGATGTTATTCTAGTTAAACTAAAGTTACTGTTCTGTTAGAATTGTTATATCGTCTTTAATGTTGTAATTTTTTATTATTGCCAGAAATAATAGACTTTTGACTCACCATTAAAGCTAAAGTTGTATGTGTTATTTGTAATCCTATCGAAAAATCTTGTCCGCTTTTCGGGTTGAATGCTATCCAAATTATACAACAGATTTTCAATGTCATTTGATCCAAATTGTGGAATTTTCTCGATTATTTCATTATAAATTCTGCCTGTATTTGGTAGGAGGTAAATTAGTTGACACCTGTTTTCATTATTTTCTATTGACTGTATTTCAAATTAAAAGATACAGAGCCAAATAAAATCTACAATAAAACAATTAAACATATTTTTTTGGAATAAAAGTGTAAAGATGCTGGTCATTTACTCAAAATACATTCATGGTCAAAATAATATTTTTGAAAGTACTTAAAGATTTTTCTAATTTCCAAAAGTGGTGCTTCAAGCTGTGTTGTGTGAATAGTTCATTTGAAAATGTAGTCAATTTTAATTCAGATTAATTTAATCAGAATATTAAAAATTATAATGGCATTTTTTTCAGTATATTATTGGGCGAAGTAAAATTAAATGAAACTTTTTTGAATTGACAAGTCTGATATTGTAATAATCATTCCTGTTTTTCATTCCTCTTTAAATTTAACTTGATTCTCTATCGTCAAATTTTCTGGACTGCCGACAGTTTTGCGATAAGCGCATTAATTTATTGTTCAAATGTATTTCAAGTCAATAATTAGTATTAGGAAATATGTTAAACTATCGCAGTAAAAAGTTCAAGTATTGCAAAACATTCTTAGTGATTTAACTTAAATATTTGATTTTAACTCAAACAAATAATTTCAATGAATTCGAGTTTCATTGAAACTGCCACAAAATCAAAATATATAATTATTGCATTTTCTGGTAAAAAGTGTGTGCTCTAATATATGTAATTAGCATTAATATTATTACTTTTAACTTTTGTTGATGAGTTAAAAGGGTTGAATGAGTGATTTCTTTATTTGTATTTTTCTGATAATTCTATCATTCACTTGTAAATTTTAATCTTTTGACTTTAGGTTATGAAATGCTCATCATTGGGTGAATTTGCTGACTGGCCTATTCTAAATAAAATATTAACCAGATCAGCTGCTATTCATAGCCTTTCTAAATTTCCGTGTTTAGAATCTGCTAGTGTAAATTTTGTACCAATATCTGAAGAATATTTATCTAAAAGTAAGGATGTTACTTCTTATTCTTGTGTTCTACAGAAATGTGCACATACTTTTTGCATTATTATATTATTTAAGTTATATTATTATATTATTTATTGCATTATTTAAGTATGAAAACTATAAGTATATAATATTTAAGATTTTAAAATAATACTTGAAATTTTATTTTTTCAGTCATTTATTTTTTGATATGAGATTGAATTATCTGCTTATAAAGTCATTTAAAATTAAGAAATGATGAAATTAAATGTTGTTCACTTTTTTTTTTGTATGGCATATTCTCTTTTAGTAACTTTTGTAGTTAATAAATTTTTTTTTATTTTAAAATGAATTCATTCTACATTTCTAACTTTTTTTCCTTTTCTTTCTTTCAGAAAATAAATTCCTACGATTTTTTCGGTTTGAATTTGAAGTAAGTATAAATTTTGTACTTTACTCTTATGTAGATTAATTCTAAGTTGTACGTATAGTTAGTCTTTTAATTTGCTGAGATTGTTTATTTCTTTTTCTGGAAAAAGTGTTTAAATGTTTTTATATGGATTTTATTGGAGGAGTTATTGGCATATTGAACTTTGACTCTACATTTTGAATAATTATTAATATATGTTTTTGAGCTATTATGCATCAGTCTTAATATATGCTATTTTATAATCATTAATCCTTTTGGGACGACGCGCCTTTGCCAAAGACCTTCCCACGGGACGGAGCAGAGGAAAAAGGAATTGTCCCACAGGACGGGTTTTTCGCGTCACTAAGCCTAACTTCAGAAAAAAAATCACAAAAAAAAAGTTTAAGTCCTAACATCGTAATTTTTGGTACCATTTTAGATTATTACTTAAGCTGTGATATACGTTAAAATTAGCATTAAATACTCATTTTCCTTTAATTTATATGAAAATATATATATAAAAATTTACTTACCTTGAGAAATAATTTTCGAAAGCTTTATTCTAATTCTTCTGAAATTTTAATAGGCAAAATACATAAATAAACTTTAAGATTAATAGAAAAAAATCCAGAAAGACTATTTAGAAGAAGAAGTAGCAAAATTTTAAAATGAAAACTGAGTGTGAAAAACCTCGAAGTAGGAAGGAACACAAAGAAATCATTAGAAATATAACATTTTAACTCTTTATAAAATGAGTCATTTATCATACGAGCATATTCTGCCTCAGATAAATAACGCTTTCTCGCCATAATAAACTAAAGTCAAGGCTTTCCGAAATCAAAAGCAAAGTATGCGATTATGATGTGCAACTAGAATGACGCAACTAGACTGACAGTAAAACCCAAAAGGAACCCCACATAGGAGCAAAAAGAAATAAATAAAAGTATTCGGTGAGATGGAAACCACGTGGAGAGTGAAACATCCCAGCTCTGTTTATTTACATTACGTTTTAGCTCCCCCCCTGAACAGCTGATGAGAAAATACCAAATTCATTCAGGAAGTGAACAAACTGAAGGTCAGGTTCCGATACTTATGTTCAGTTCAAAATAAATGGACACAGGGTGCCATCTAGTGGTCTTTAAAAATTGTTTCAGCTCAAAATGCATATATGATACGCCCGGCCGTGAGCGCCATTTCCAAACGTATCAAATATGCAACGGCCGGCCGTGGGAGACGTTCGTAACCGTTGTAAATATGCAACGCCCGTCCCGAAAGGAAAGGTTGGTGACCCCGAAAGGGAAAGAATGCAAAGCATTTCGCATTCTTTCCATCAAAAAGTATTAAGTCCATAACTAATCTGCTGCACAAATTTTCTGAACTTACAGAACTGAAACCACCATATTACGTTAAAATTTGAAAAGAATACCACCATTCAGATTAGGTACCTTAAAAAAGGTAGCAAAACTAGATATGATAATTTCAATTTGACAGTGATAATTTTGTATTTAACAAGTTGGAGCACCACCACACTGGCATTGGTGGAGATCTTTCGAAATGTTGTATCAGGCAAACATGGATGCAATATTTAGCATTTCAATTCTGGTCATCTTAATCCCCTAATCCAGGGTTCGTACGCATCCTTACAAGTCCTTACTTTTACATTTAGTCCTTAAAAGTCCTTACAAATCCTTATTTTTATGCCCCATTTTTAAAAAGTCCTTACTTTTTACTCTGCCATTATTAAAAAGTTTAAAATTTCACCGATTATCGTTTTTCTAATTCCTTCTTCTCGGCGGCTCTAATCTCGGACGACGTGGCTCTCGCGGAATGGGGTGGGAGGATGGCACTGCTCACGTTCTACGAATCCATATCCATCGCATACACTTTGGGAAATAAGGGAGGAGTTACAGATGGCCTTTATTGGTCCATGGTTCCATAGCAATGATTGTCAAAAGTGCTGTTACCATTTTTAGAACAGTATCAAAGTGACAAACTTTACTTTGCCAGTGATGTTTTTAAAACGTGTTAATGATTGCATTTAACATTTCAAAATTTTTAAACCATAGAATGAAAGAATTGAGAAACCTGAGACTTTATGCAAATTCAACTTCAGTGACCCAAACTTGTATAATGATAAAAGTTAAGTGTATTTAGGATTTGCTGCAGAGCAAATAATAAAAGAAAAGATAAAAAATAAGGAATTAGCAGACAAGGATGTTTTCACACTCAGACAGTATAGTCGGAAAAACATCATAACAATGCTAAAACATTTCATGCAGAAATGTCCTGTGAATTACGCACTAGTAAGACCTGCAATTTGCATTGATCCACGAGCAATGGCTGGATATCCCGAAAAAGCACAGGGAAAAATGAAAAAGGTATTGATTGTATTGTCGCAAAATAAACGTATTTTGGGAAAAGATTGCGACGAAATTTTGTTACTCTATGCAGATTTTCTGTTAAATATTGTAAAGCCAAATTCATTTGAATTTACTTCTTTCAATCCAAAGAGCGATCCCTTGATAATTTTTTACAAACTTATTTTAGCAATAATCATTATAAAAAGTTTGGAAGATTATCAAAATGGTATTAATACTGTCACATGGACAATGAGGTTTTTCGGTGAACAAGGCGCTGGAAATAGAAAATTTAAAAGATGCTTCATATATTTTCCAGCGTGTAAATCATGAATTTATTAAGCTGTCTGGGGCTATTTATGACTTAAAAATTACTAAAGAAATGAGGACGGCTGCCACCTCAGCTAGAGCAAAATACATGCAGTATTTAGAAAGTGAAAGATCCAAAGAAAAAACTGAAACAAAACAACTGAAACGAAAAGCTCTAGAGGAAGAAATAGATTTTTTAAAGCAAAAGAAAATGTTCCTCCAAACGGACATGCACCAAACAAATGAAAAAGCAAATGATTTAGCTAATGAGGCTGAAAAGTCAAAGAACATAAATTTATTTATTCAATCGCATGAACTAAGAAAAACAATTTCTGAAAAAGAAATTAAAATAAATACCTTGGATGTGAAATTGAATGAAAAAAGTTTGGAATTAAAAGATATTTAATTTGATTACCAGTTTCACAGTTTTTTTTCCATCAATTTATTAACTCATATTTTTAGGAGTTTTGTTGTGTTAAATTTGTAATGTATCTTCTATGTTTTATATTATAATTTATCATCTAATAGGTTGAATTTGCAAAAACGAGATTTTATTTAAAAATGTGTGCGACAATTCGTTAAGTTTATTCAATTTAGAGGTCCTTATTTTTTGGTTTTTTTAGTCCTTAAAAGTCCTTGATTTTCTTTTAAGGAAATGTGCACGAACCCTGTAATCTATTTATTTTTTGTGGGTTTTGTTAAGGTTCATGTTTATGTGCCATTCCTGCCATTAAATATGGACAAGCTCAAAATTCAAATCACTTGCCATAAATGAACTGATATTCAAGACTTGCTGCTGCAAGTATCAAGAAGTTACAGTATCATATGGACACAGGCCATGTGTCTTCTTGGTGGTCATAATCAACATTTATTAACTACTATATCCAAATTTGGATATATTCTGAGGATTTTGCACTTTTGTGTGTTTATTTTTTTTCAAAAAATTACATTGAATTTTGAAATCTAATGAAGATTTTTAGTGCACCTTTTAAAATGCCATGGTCTACAAAGATTGATCTCCTTGGATAATTCAGCATAAAAAAAAGAAAGGGGTTGAGGCTATGTTCTTTGGTCATAGATCCAAGAGTTTAAGTGAAGAATTTAATGCAATTCCAGAAATAAAAATCAAATATTATAATAAAACTATTCTTTATTTCCTTGGTATAAATTTTGTATCAAGAAAAGAAATACAGACATTATTTGCTACGTCATGGTTCATAATTATCTGGCATCTGAAACAGTAAACAGCAGTATATAAATTTCAATCAACTTTGAAATTTGATGTGTGATGTACTGGAGTTAAGTTTCAACTACACAAGTACTCATAGCCATTGAATCTAGAATAAATATTTATTAACAATATACGTACAGGAAATATATTTACAGTTCCCATTAGGGATTTAACAAATATTTGGCTTGGCCAAATCCTAAGAAGATATTCGGCCGAATAAATTTCAGACTAATGATTTTTTAAAAATGGTCTTTTAAATATATTTAACAAAGAATATTTCAGTACTTAAACTAACAGTTACTTAATTTTATTTTGTGCAGTAGGCACATTAAGTGTATTTAATTATGTTACATATTATTTATCATTGAAAAGCCTGAAATTATGATGCAAGGATGATAATTTTGAGGATTTTCAAGAAAAAGTTATTCTATTTGGATTCATATATATTACCAGTTTCAAAAAAAAGAAAAGAAAAGAAATGCTCACTATATACTGCATTTGCAGGAACTGAAAGATATTTTCTTTCTAAATTTGCAAGTCTAGGAAATTCTTCCACATCTCCCCCATAATAACGACTTCAATTATGTGGACTTTTGGTCCTAGCTATTAGAAGTTCTTTATCAAAATAGGAATTTGCTTTCAGTAATTTTAATTTATAAACTGAATTTTCTTCTGTGTTTGTCAACGTCAAGTTCTGCAATGATGACTTTTTTTTATTTCTGTGAAGCAATCCCAAATTAAAGAGGGTTTCTTGTTGCTGGAATTATTATTGGAATTCAGGTATTTAAAATATTATAAAAACATGTCAAGGTGTTATTTTTTGAAGTGTACAAATAATAAAAAAAAAATCTGTTTTATTAATCTAACTTTTTCATTTCAAATTTTAGAACTATATTATTTAGATTCAAAAGTGAAATGTTTTTAAAGAGTAGGTATTTGACTGAACATTTGGTATTCAGCTATTCGGCCAAATCTCTATTTGTTACATCCCTAGTTCCCATAATTGGGTTCAATGTATTTTTATTTAGAGATTACAGAATATCTCGCTGCTGAGTGCGCACGTCTGGACAGAGTCTCTGCCCATATTCATCTGAGGTCTCAGGTACAATTCTAGTCAAGAAAGAAGTTTGAATCAATCCCAGAATTCCCATATGTACTTTTTCACAATGTGTCATCAATCGCATTCTGTCATTTGGCCACAAGTGTTCACTTCACATCTGTAAAACATCTGGGAGAGCAATTAAGCATGCCTTTCCACCTGCTTCACTGAATGACCATGTTACAGGTGACTTTTGATGGAATAGGGAAATGAGTTTCTACCAATAAAAATGACGTAATTGAATTTTGCAACAATCTGGAATTTTAACCATCACTTACAATATTTATGTTCAAGCTATAAACATAACGGTGTCATTTTGTGCAACCTTCCCCATTTTGTTGCTTAAGACGTTATTTTAGTAGCATTGTGAGTATTAATTAAAGAATCATCATATATCGTAATTACTTTAAAATCTGTGAATGATATTTATTAAACATTTTTGCAATATTACTGGCTTTTCATTATACTCTCATAAGTTTTTCAGTAATTAAAAATGTTTACTGTCATTGTTGGAGGGAAAAGAGAAATTATGAAATTAATCAAAGGGAAAAGTCACTATTTTTCTATGTATTTGAAATATTAAATAAAGTGTATAAAGAAATGTATTAATAATTAATTTTAAGAACTATAATCCTGTTTTTTTCTTCTAAGTTTTTAAATAATTTATCTGGACTTTTAGAAATAATATAAAAATGATCTTTACCTCAGCAAAATTGTGTATTTATTATTTTCTGTTTTTAATATTTATTATTTTCTTATTTAAACAAAAGTTATCCTCCTTTTAGATTGATTGGCCCCTGAACATTATTGTTCATAAAGCTTGCATCACGCAATACATCAATATTCATTCTCTCATCTTAGAAATGGAATTTTTATGTTGGCTTCTTGGGAAGATATGGAGAGTACATTTTATTGATGGTAATTGTTATTTATTTGAAAATTTTCATTAACTGAATTTAATTTTTGTAAAATTAATATGTATTGATTTTTTATTGTTTCATCATTATTGGTTATAAATTGCTAGATTTTATTTACTTTTGGTATGGTGTTTTTAGTTTTGAAAAGTTTACTTTTGTAATTGAGTTCTATCAGCAGATAATTTATGATCTGCAGGTTTGAATATCATTATTTATAACTTGTCTTATATCTGTTTAATATTTTAGCTAAAAGTGAAGTTTTACAACGGTCTCCTCAATACAGAAAAGTGATGTTTTATAGGTAAATATAGAAGTTTATGTATGAACTTATGTTAACTTTTATATTTTAATTCTGTAGTGACTGAAATATCAATTTTATGTGATTGTAAAGTATTTAAAAGATTGTACTAATTATTACAAATTGTATTTTAGGTTTAATATGCATCAGTTTGTGCGAGTTTTACGCAGCTGCATTCACCAAGATCTTGGGGGTCCTCTCTGGCAGTCTCTCCTGAAGAGTCTAAGCACAAATGAACTGAGTATTGATGCTTTAGAAGACATTCACCTGAAGTACTTGGAGAAAGCTTTAGAACGGTACAGAAAATAAAGTCTTCTTAAAATCTCATAATTGTGTGTTCAATTGTAATAGTTCCATTCGCTGAGATTTGCCTTTTACCTAAGCTAACCAGTTATATCTGTTCACTTTGATTTGTATTGTGACTTACTGGAGTTAAGTTTCAGTTACACGAGTATGCACAACCATTGAATCTAGAGAAAATATTTAATATATATACAGGGATAATATTTACACTTCCCATAATTGGGTTCAATTTAGAGATTCATTACGCAAAAATATCACACAGCTGAGTGCATGCTAGACACATGCCTAGTCAGTTTGCCAAAATCCAACTGAAGTCTTGTGTATGGTTATGGTTAGGGAAAAAATGTCTGGATCAATCCCAAAATTCAAGTGCATGCACCCAGTGCGTCACCAACCATCTTTAGTCAATAGATCACTGGTGTCCACTTTCACATCTGTACTGCATCTTTAAAACATCTTGGAGTGTAATTTGCATACTTTTCCCACAAGTGGGGGTTCCGTTGAACGACTACGTTATAATATCAGTATTTATGAAATATTCATTTTTATGTTTATGCTATCTGAAAAAGGTGTGTGTTTTTTTTTAAATTCATGAATGTATGAGGGAACAAAAGACATTTTTAGGGGAATTCGAATCAGTCCTGGACTTAAATAAAAATTTGTTGTTACAGATGTTTTCTCACTCAAGATACTCATCATCTGCATGAGATATTGGAACTTTTATTCAGGCAAGTGAATACCTTCTGTGATGCTGCTCTCGCTGCTTCTTGGAAAATGAATCCCAACACAAGATGTTTTGAATCTTCCAACTTCCCATTATTGTCAGATTGTTACAAGCGATATACAAAATGTAGAGATCGTTTCTATGAATGTAAGTATATTTATTTCCTGTTTCTGTTAAATTTTGAAAAAACTATGGAAACTTTGCAATCAAATTTTAAAAAATCATATGTCCTTTTTTATACCTTTTGAAGAATTTAACTTTTTATTTATGGGCAGTGAGTGTACCACTTAGTCATTAAGATTAAATTCCCCCATGAAGAACTAATCTGCCTCTCTTCTAATCACCCTTTATTGGCCTTGGTGGCCTAGTGGTTAGGTCTAGGCATGAACTGTAGGGTTCTAGGTTAAATTGATTCCACTAAAGATTCACCATGTATGTGGGCTAGTTGCATGTTAATTCATATGTAGTGGATCAAGTGTCTTCCCACTGGTGTGGTGTAGGAGTTGGAAGAAGTGGTGCCAGCTCGTGTGTTGTCTCGTCATCTCGCTGTGTTTCAAAATTACGAGGTCCTTCCCAAAGCCCTCTTGTTGCTTCAAAACAGGACATTAATATAACTAAATTAAACTAAACCTAATCACCCTGCAGATAGTTTTACTTGTCTGTCTTATTGTATTGCTCTTCTTTTGAGTCTTATTGTATGTCTTCATTTAATACTTATGAGGGGAGATGAGACTAAGTAGCCTATGGGCATTTGAATTGACCATGAATTCTGTCTTTCAGCGAGTTGAAAATTGATGACTAATACTAATGCAACTAACTTGCATTGTTAAAATATTAATAATAATATTAATTAAATATTGCTTTTATGCACTTATGATAATTTATGTTGACATTGTTCTTATTGAGTTTCCTGTTAACCCTTTCTAAGGCCGTGGGAATATACTTCCCACCAAATTAATCAATTTTTAAATGCACTTTGTAAGGTTGACATAAGTTCTCACCAAATTTTTTGGTGAAAAAAAAAAGAACCTGGATGTTCTAATTTCTTATCTTAAACCATAACATAATGTCTTGACTTGGCAATTAATTAATAAAATTAATTAACAAAAAATAATGTCATGTAATTTCTTTTCGTAAATTAATCTCAATACCAAAGTTATTTTATTATACCACTACTAGAAAAAAATGGTCTTATAAAGGGTTAATAAGTCGATTGAAATTTAGATGTTTTGATTAAAAACTCGTATAAAATAAAAATAACATAATCCAGATTTTTAATCCAGTAATAATCCAGATTTTTAATCCATTTATAATCCAGACCATAACATAGTTTTATTAGTAACAGATTTTTACTTCAATACAGTTTAAGGTAGAAGACTGAGGTTGGGATGCATTTGAAACTTTTTGCTGATTAAATTATATGAAAGCCTTCAGATATTCAATAGAAAAAAGCACATATTTTAAATTGTACAAAATTTTCATCGTTTCTGTAAAGTTTTGCTTCCCATTTCTTAACTACTACCATCTAATTAACAATACATTTAACACGTTGATGACCATGACTCATGCCTGTGAGACTCGCCTTTTCTATCTAATTAGATGACCCTTTCTCTATTATCTCGTAAATATATTAGAGAAGGGGGTCATCTAATTAGATGGAGAGGGTGAGTCTCTCAGGCATGTCTCATGTCAGTCAGCGTGTTAAAATAATGATAAGTGAGAGGAGACTGATTTTATTAATTCGTTATTTAGTTTGTCATTTGAATAGCTGAGTCAAAAAGAAATGCTGACATTTGTGAAATTTTTCTGACAAGTGTAATTAAAACACTTTAGAATATAGCTAATAAAGAGAACAAATTTATTTATCTCTTCCAGTTATTTTATTGTAATTTGTATTATTTTGAAATTTAAAAAAAAATTGTTATAAATATTAAAGCTATTATGATTTGATATTTCTGTAGATATTTAGATTAATTTTCTTTTACCAAATCTACAGCAATCTGTTTGAATAATGCATTATGAAGATGTGTAATTAGTTAATTTTGAAATTCAAATTCATACAGGTTGTTCCAATAATAAATATTATGTAGTATTAATTTAGAAAATATTTAAGTGCATTGTGAACATTTGTAGACACGATTTCAGCAACTGCTTGAAAGCATTCTGCAAAATTATTTTTTACTCCAGAAATACTTCAGGCATCATTTTCAAATTATTAAAAATTACTCTAATAAATTTAGAGACAGTTTTTTTCTTTTTTCATTTTTCCCTTTAACAATTTCTTCTGTAAGGATAAAACTTTCTTGCAATAGTCATACTGAACAAATATTAGAAGGGAAATGAATTTTTAATTTGAATATGTGAATTGTAATATGTATTCATTATTTCTTTGATTCTTGTAGTTACTTTTCTAATTTATGAAACTTAAATGTTCTCTTTCCTACCTGTCTGGATAACAGCCTTTTTACAATCATGATCAGGTAGTTTCTTTTTCCTTCTTCTCCTTTCTAATGAATTGAATTCTTAAAATTTTTCCTTTCTTTTCTTTCTAATAATTATGTGTGGTATTTATATTCAATGCTAGTCACAATTTTTGCGATATAAATATCCTATATATTATTTCTGTTGTCAATGTCCCTTTTTCTCAACTAATACAAAGCCTACAGCAATGAATAAAGTATCGGTGAATAGGTTTTTTTTACAGACTTCTGACATAGCATACTTGGTTTATGTTAAAATACATTGTTTGTTTAAAATTTAAGTTGATGATTGCATTCTGATATCAAATATTGTATACAAAAAGATACTGTAACTTCTAAATATATTCACATCAAGTATTTTGTGTATACTTCACTGAGTGTTAAATTTCAACAGCCCAACAAGAGATTGGATCATTTGGGGGGAGGTAGAATGTGCAAATGGTTACTGGTATATTATAATTGAAATACTTCTTTCCCTTTAAAAGTGTAAGACTGTTTTCTCTAACCTTTTATTGAATCCTTTCTGTTGGTTTTTACCAAAGGTTAGTGAATTTGACATCATTTAAATTGATCAATCCTAGAATTTGTAAATAGAAATCTGTGTTAAACTTCATGAACTTTTGTTGTTATTTCTAGAGTTGTAAGAACTTCCTAATTGAAATAATCATTAGATTTTGGAGATTGTGTTATATGTATATTTTTTAGATGAACTAATTTTGAATATAAACTTATCATGCTATCAAGATAATGAATGAATGCAATCCAATTAACATGTTCACAGAGACATTGGTGAACAAATATTACTATAACAATGTTTATTATTTATATGGAATATATTTACAAATCATTTTTTTTTTATTGAGTATGTACAGCAATTTGGTAATGCTAATCTTTTTACAGTAATCTTGATTTGTATTCAACTGAATGAAATTTGTCTGGAGTTGTGATAACTTTCTGATATAAAATTTGCAGTCAAAAGGAAATAATCAACATTGGATGCTGCAAACTCCATTTTTAAAAATTGCAAATTATTCATTTTCCAGAGTTTTAAATTCTTTGAATGGAATTAGTTTCTGAAATATCTTGATTTCCTTCCTGCTCCCCAGTTTTAAACTTTATTTATAAGAAAGAAAGTTATTGGACAACATAGCTGTAGAAATTTGTCTTAAAGTTTGCTTTGAACTTTTTAAAAAATTCGATTTTTAGTCTTGATTCCTTTCAAGTTAACTACATGTTTTGTTTTGAAAATTACTACATTTATTTCAAAAATGAGTATTAGACATGTAGCTGATCATAAATATGTAAAGGAAAAAAATTTAGTATTTTTTATTTTCAAGAAATTTGCAGTTTCACAGTGAAACCAATTAATTGTAAAACATTACTTTTCCTCTGAATAAGTTATCATTGAAATGTAATTTAAATTATGTATTTAATTTATAAGTGTTCATGAGTATTTAGGATATTCAACCTTCATAAAATTCAATATTACTTTCGAAGATTCAATTTTTAAAAAATATCAATTTGTGCAAGAACTAGGGATGTAACGAATAGTGATTTGGTCGAATAGTGAATAATCAAATTTTCGGTGACCGAATATCTACTTTTTAAAAGCATTTCACTTTTGATGGTAAATAAAATATTCCTCAAATTTTAAATGAAAAAAATTAAAGATTAATAAAATTGATCTTTTTATTATTTTTTATTGATTTTATTAAATATAAACACCTTGATATATTTTTTGTAGTATTTTAAACACTTTAATTCTAACAATAAGACAATGTGGCTTTCACAAATCTAAATAAATTGTTATAGTATATATTTATCTATAGATACATTAGATTGTATTTTTAAGATTTTTTTTTTTTAGAAAATTTATTAAAACCTTTAAAAAAAAAAAAAAAAAAAAACCTTGCTTGCCATTCTTTTTACTTTTCACTTAACTATAACAAATTCCTTTACTTCAAATCAGAATGTTAAGTTATTTCCTTTAAAATATATTCTTCTTCACTTCTGCTTATTACTCAGTGAAACATTTCTTCTTTTCTTTAAAAAATATTTATCAGTCCCTAATAATACTCACTTTCCCCCCTTAAAATTGAATAAATGTACTTAAATGTAATTCTGCAATATTCTTTGTTAAATATATATTTGAAAAAATTATTATCCTGAATTTATTTAGCCAAATATCAGTTTAGTATTCGGATTGCTCTTGCATCATAATTGCAGGTTTTACAATGATAAATAACTTGTAAAGTTATTAAATACATTTATGTACTATGTAACTTAAAACTTAGTAAATGTTAGGATATTTTTGGTTAAAAAATGCACTGAAATATAATTCTGCAATATTATTTGTTTTATTATTTAATAGCATATTTTTAAAAAATTATCTTGAAAATATTTGGCTGAATATCTGCTTAGTATTTGGCCAGCTGAATATTTGGCAAAAGGGCCGAATAACCGAATAGTTGCCGAATATTCGTTACATCCTAGGAAGTACTCTCATCATTTTGTTTCTCTTAGAGATCAAAAGCAATTTAGCTCTTGCTGATATCTTTGTGAATACTAACGAATTGAACTGGAATTTTTATATAAATTGGCCTATATATCTGGATCTCAAGTTATGAAAGAAAAAATACCCTGGGTTTTGCCCATGCACAGTAAAAAAAATGCTCAGTGTGTGGTTTCACTGTGAAACCATTGAACGCGAAAGGGCTAAAATGAATGTAAAATGTTCAAGAGATACAGAGTGCAAATTTTACAGAAAGCAACTCTGTAAAAGTGATATTGATTCATATTTTCTAATCTGTCAGTAATGTCGAATTGAGGCGTTTGTAAACAGTTAGCTAGTATTGTTCATTTCATTTATGCTTATTGACTCTTGATTAAAAAATAGAACAAATCATATACTTCATTTTTGTTAATTAATCTGTTGTTGAATATCGTCATTGTTATTAAGATCGTCAATTCCTGTATCGATTATGATTCAAAGAATTTCAAAATGCAAGGAATTTAATTTTGAAGAACATAATAGTTAAAAAAAAAATTCTGTATCTTTGCTTTAATGTATATAAACTTTTGTTTTGAGTAGATTATTTATTAGATGGGATTTAATTTTTTTACATTAAAATTTGATTAATTAAATTATCATTAAAATATGATTATCTCCTATTAAATTTTTTTCCTATAAAATTGTTTATTGTGTGTGGTGTGAACAAATGGTCACAGTTTTGTCTGATTATGCTAATTGTTCATCTTTCTCTTATTTTATTAAAGTTATCTGGAAAATACTTTCGAAGATGATCACCAGAAAGAAGTGTAAGCCGACCTGGGATGAACATTATAAGCTGTATTTAGAAACTGTTTTAGAAAGTGGAAAAGGCTATTCTTGATTCTTCATAGAATCGAATGGAGGTTCCAAATGCTTCATATTCAGATTTTCATTTCATGATTTGTTTTGTATATAAAAATTCTTTTTAAACTTCTGTGCAGCTTTTGTTCCATTAAGTGAATAATTCATAACTTGTAATCTTGTAGCATATTTATTAAAACTTTTAATTTATTGTTGAAGTTTCACTGAATTTGTAAATAATAGTATATTCTGAAGTTTTAAATTTTTTTGAATTAAATAAATAAAAGAATTATCTTGTTCATTTTTTGATTTTGTCTTTCTTGCCAACTCATTAAAAAGTTGCTGAAATTGTTATTAAAAATAGCAGCTGTGTTTATATGGGGGGGTGGGAATTTCGAATTTTTATTCTTTTTTAGAATCTCTTGAAATGTTGTGTAAGTAACTTTTTATAAATCTTTTGTCTTACTTTTTTATTAATTAGGAGCCTATTGATATTTAAGTGAATAACTATAAATTTATGTATTCCTTTTTGAAATCTATGGTTATTTGTTCAAAAGTTCATTGTGTGTTTAAGAAAATAAATAAATAAAAAGATGTCTCAAAATAAATTATCAATTTTAAAAAGAACTGAATTATTTGAAGAATTTTAGCAGATTTGTTTATTGGATGCTTTTTAAATTTGCCAATATGAATGATTTTATGAAATTTTTTAAAAATAACATCAAAAGATACTAAAAGAATTTTTATATATCTTTTACAAGTGGTATAATGACTATTGCTCTCAAATTAAGTGTACATTTTTAAAAGGAATTGAAAATTAAAATTGTCTCTTTGGACTAGAATTCTAGAGAACGAAAAGTTATGTAGCTACTAGAAGCTGTTCAAATAAACCATTTCTAAAGATTCTTATTTCGAAACTTTTGCTTATTTGATAAGGAGATCTGTATATGAAACAAGGTTTTGCCTAAATTGCTAGTCTGCGACTAAATAAATATTTAAAACAGTGAAATGTCACTTGAATATTATTTCAGGACAGGAAAAAGATTTGTTTATTCTGCAGCTTATGTTATGCTGTTACTAATGATGCTGTCTGATAAGTCCCCCCCCCCTCAGTCAGTGGCGAATCCAGTATTTGTGTCTGAGGGGGGGGGGGCTGAGGTCATAAAAATTTTTCTATCATCATGACGAATGTCAAACCTCATGGCTTATGTAAACCAAAACACTATAGCTTTCCAGACTTTCCTCACCTGACAATAAGAATCATAAAGAACAATACAATATTTTCTATATTTTAATAAAACACAATGAAATAACTAACTAAAAAATGTTTTCGACCTCTTCAAGGCTGCAAGTACGAGTGGAATGACTACAAAAGTGGGAAAATTTTTGAGCCTGTCGAGCTACAAAGCAATGTTGTCACATTTTTTTAAAGGGGAGATTAAGAACAAACAGCTGTCGATTTTAAATGAAATCAAGTATTCTGGTTTAGCTCAGGGGTTGCCACCCCATAGCACCCCCCTGGATTCGCCACTATCCTCAGTTCATATGATGTTTAGAACAGTGTTATATTCACAGAAAAGTGATTGTGTATTTAGGAATTTAAATATTTGTAACGGATCAAATATTCTTGTTTATTGTACAGTTCACCCAGAAAAAAAAATGTTTTAGATATCTTGCTTGTACATTAGTGCTAACATCTGATTTTTGTAACTTAATGAATAACGTAATTGTGTCTTTTAATGCATATATTTATAATGCATTCAACCGATGTATACCTTAACAGACCCAATTTATCTGTTAATCTGGTTAATATTTTACTTTTTCTGATATCTCTCTTCCTTTTACTTATTTTTATTTTAAGACAATTCTTTTTTTTTTAGTGTGTACAATATGAGCTAATTAATTCAAATATTATTTTAAGGTTTGAAATCTCTCAATCTCATTTGGATGGCCATGAAAAAAAAAAAAAAATGTCCTATGACTTTATAATTTGAATATCTAAATTAATTCGATCTGTTAAAAATTTGAATTCTCATCCTTTTGTTAGAGAAAGTGACTAAATACATGAGTTTATAGAATTAAAAATTAAAAACTAATAATTAAAAAATATTATTGAAGGAATTTTATTCAAGAAAATAGAATGCTCTTTGTTGAAATGATTTTTAAAACAATGTGCAGCCCATCTCTCTGTTCTTGTGTACATTTTTAAGTTATTTTTATTACTGTAATAATTTGTTTTTCATCTTTTTTCCTTTCATTTCTGTTTTTTTTAATGTATTTTTTACTCTTTGTATAGTTTTTTCATTGCATTTAGTTTTTATTATTTTCCAGCTATTTCCTCATAACTGTGTAACTTTGTGTTTTCAAGGTTTTATTTTTCTGTGTTTCCAAAATATTTTTATAATGTATAGCAAAATAGCAATCCTTCCGAATGCTCCTGTAAATTTTTGTAAACTTGTTGCGTTTTTAATTAGGCAGCGGTATTGAGAATTGTCAAGTTTTAAGAGAGGTCACCCCCGCGGGTTTTGTGATTTTTCTTCCACTTCATGTCCGCGTCACTTCTTAAATGACCATATGGTTATAGTCGCAGGGGCATGGAGTGGTGTTATGTTATGTTGAAATGATTTTGCTGTGCTAACTTCAGCCATGAAACACGTTATTTAAAAAGATCCTTTATACCTATAAATTAAAAATCTGAATAAAGATTATGAGATTAAAAAGCATTTATTAGATTTAATAAGAGTATGGAACAGATTGATTAATTACGTGAAAATAATGACCAGATATTTCCCCACCCTTTACTTGCTAATATTCATGTGGTGTGACTTGTCGTTGGGTTCATCTCAAAGAAATATTTACCATTGGATGCCTCAAATGGACTATTTCTTCATTCGTTTGGTTCATTGTACTGAAATTTCAAGAAGAGATGCAGCAATCTGTTTGTTGGAGGGTTATGTTCACGGAAGATCTGCTGTGTCTGTTGGCTTGTTACCCGTGGAATTAAATATCTTCCTTCTGGTGTCATATGAAAGCTTTGAAAAGGGATATTGGCAGGGGCGTCAAATTACAAGGTCTGTCCCCCAAAAGCCCCATGCCCACTACGGGCCCTTAGGCAGTCCGAGTCTCCGGGCTCCCTTTTCCTATCCCCAACTTTCAATACCAGATATTTTTCTATCAATTTTAATTTAATCTCTATGTAAGCAGTTTTGAATAGCAAATTTTGGCAAACTGAAATAACAAAACATTTAATTGCGGGTCACTTTCAAGAGAGTTGGCTACAGTATCTCACACGTATAGTAATTTTATAGAAACTAGCAATAAAATAAAATAAAACTTTTTAGCACAATCTAAATGATATTAAAATCTATCATGTTTAGTCTCAAAAGTCTCAAATAGTAGTCAATGACTAGGCTGATATAAAAAAAACAAACACTTTTATTAAAATAACATCATAGTCAACTCGACTAAAAGTTAAATTAAAATCTTTTAACAGATCAATATTCAAAGTTAAGCATTTGCAACATTCAACTTACTCAACCAATCCTATAATTTGGACGTCTGCCTAAAAGTAATCCTAGTATTATACTCGTAGCGTATAGCTAAGATAGAAAATCTAAGAAAGTCATCAGTCAATATCCATCCATTTAAAGTCAGCCATCCAGCTAGTTAGCCTGAGAAAACGGAAGAGACGCTAAGCAGGTAGGTGATTTATCGCCGAATGCATTGCTTGCTTGCTTTTATAGCGATACCTTATTTACATAATCCTGAAAGCTAATCGATGCTGTTGCAAATGCTTGGTGGTTAGAAGTAGTGAGAACCAACCTAACAAAATGTCTGGGTTCGAAAAAGTTCGGACCTCGATTTAAGATCAAGTTTCCTAACACTAAATACTATTTAATTATAAGGTGGAATTTTTAAATTATAAAGCAACATATTTTTTTTAAAATATAAAACAACATAACATAAAAGTCTTTGTAATTTATATGAAAACACAAAATTAAATTTCTTTGAGAGAACCACACACAAAAAAAATGCCTCAGGATCCCTAGACAGTTGTCTACTTTGCCTGTTTAATAACCCGGCCTGAAAAGCTATTGTTTATCAAACAATAAATCTACCCGAGATTTCAACATATGTGAATGCAAAGTTTAGCTTCAAACATAAACTTAAGCCCTGATGTTTCGATATTTGTGTGAAATATGCATTGGCGCAACGTCATAATAACATTCGATAGATTATATGTTTATAGATGGTATAAGTGGCTTTTTTTTGTTCAACTTATTGTTTTGTTCACCAGCAATTGTATTCAAGAATTATATCCATATAGTAGAATTATTGGCTATATAGTAGGCAAGATTCAAGAGATACAGGATGTATTACACAACTTCAAAAATGAAATGGGATTTCATTATGTTTTAAAACAATCTCATCATTTGGCAAAATAGTCATCCTGCGAGATAACATTGAATTCATCTCATTAAAAATTGGTACCAATGATAACATAATTATTCATTCAACGTTATCTTATTATCTCTTAATCCTTTTCAAATTATCATTGAAATTAACAACCGAGGAAATATCCCTCGTAGTACTAAACTAATTTATTTCCTTTTCCTTTCAAAATCGGATAATCTTCGAAAATTCAAATCTAAATTATCTTGCACCGTGATATCCCTTACTGTGACATGAAGAAATCAGTTGCAAGTCGCATTTCTTCTCTGTGGCAAGAGACATGGGACCTGCAGGTTCACAATAAATTACATTACATCAAACCTTCTATCGGTTTGTGGCCAGCTCTGCCTATACGAGAGGCTGATGTCAAACTGACTCGCCTCCGTATAGGACACACTAGGGCTACACATAAGCACCTTCTTTTTGGTGAGAGAGCACCGATGTGCCCCACGTGTAATGTTGAACTAACTATTTAGCATATTTTAATCGAATGCTCCAATTTTAATCGTCATCGAATTCATGTCTTTAATTCATCGTTTTTAACTTTGTCTGAACTGCTGGGTGAGAAACACTATCCAAATATTTTTAATTTCCTCAAAGCTATACACTTTTTAACATGTATTTAATGTCTTCAATCATTTGTTCGTTTGAGTATTTTTTTAAATTGTTTCTGATTTACCTTTTAACTGTCTTTTCCTCCTGTATCTGAAGTATCCTTCATTATGACGAAAATTTTATCACATTGTCCTGTTTTAACCATTTGAGTGGCGCAGCATGGCCAAGTCTGGCTCTTGCGCCATAAAACCAAAACTCACTCACTCAAATCTAAATTAAACATGATTAGGAGGTGCAAGATTCACAGGAATCAAGTGGTTCTTCATACATCTTTACATCCATTTCCCATTTCCCTTGGGCGGTGCTTATCCTCTTTGCTAAAAGTTTCTCTTCATATTATTTTCTCTTATCTTTCACTAACCCAATATAGTTTTTCTATTAGTTCAGAGTACATATTATTTGATAAACTAAATTTGGCATAACTTTCCTTCACTATGTTATTATTTTTAAGCATATGTATTATTTTGTGATCTAAGTGTTTGATGAAAGAGGAGAAAATAAAATCTTCAAAACATTTAAGATGTTTAAGGAGAGAAATGCTGTTATGTTGTCACGTTTTTAAAAATTGAACAGGAAAGATAATTAAAATCGCTCACTTTTTTAATATAGTAATTTAATTTATCGTTATTTATACGGCTTTTCTAATTTTATATTTCATCTGGAAATAACGAAATTTGTTGAATCCGGAATTTCTGAGTCATTAATTATCATTATAGGGCGGCGGTGGCCTAGTGGTAAGGTCTCGGCCGACGAGCCATGTTCGAAACCCGAATCCACTGAAGGTCCGCCGTGTTTGTGGGCAACGTTAAATATGATATAGGTCAAACGTCCTCCCGCTGGTGTGATGTGGAAATTTAGAGAGGGTGGTGCTATGTCAAGTGTCGTCCTTGTCATTTGATCGCCACCCTCAACCCCCGATCCTATGACTACTAGTCACCACATTGGTTTTAAATGACCATTCATTTGACCGCGGTTCAAAATTACAAAGTCCATCCAAAATAGCCCTCGAGTACTTCACAAACTGAACTATTATATTTTGTATGTGGGAGGGGGGAGAATAACGAACAACCGTTTCTGAGGATGTTATTTTCCACCGAAGATAAAGCATGTTTATTTTATTTGAATATTCGATGAAAACTTTCAAAATGCTTTCAACAACTAGGAAATAAAAAAATGGAAACCATAGCAAAATATGTGTCGAATCATTAACGAAGAACCAAACATTCTTTTCCAACTATGTGGATCAATTTCCAGCTTGAATGTACCTGCAATTTCTACGTGTTTCCTCAACAGCAAATTAATTCTAGTTTTGAAATTCATTCATTTCCGTGTACTGGCCTAAACTAAAGGGGTGAGGCTGTTAACTGCTTCCGAAAAAGTGAAGAATTTTCTTTATAAACGGGGAACGAAACTTTGAAATCGGGGGAAAAAAGGGAATATTAAATAATTTTTTTTAATACATCCAATTTTTGAACCAAAAGTTATTGCAGGCATTTGATTACGTATTTCTTGCTGTATCCTCAGAAAGATAAAGACAATAGAGTACTTTGAAATATAGCACACACTCAAAAATATTAGGATATAAAAAATGTGTGAAATTTTGTGGTATCTTCATTCGGAACAAATATTTTAGAATTCCATATCTGATATTAAACTCTACAAACATTTTAAATGGTTTTCATGCCAATGCTCATATGAGTTGAGGGATTCTTTTGAAATTTATTATGCTTGCGTGTGTGTGTGCTTTTCAGAGACTTTATCTCTGCTTTTTTTTTTTTTTATTTCTTTCAGTTAAACAGTCATCACATAAGATTGATAATCACTCAAAATTCATTTCGATTAATTAGATGCACTGTTTATGGTTTGTAAACACAGAGAATAAAAAGAAAAAAAAATCTTTACTTGGAAGCAGAAGCGGCCCGAAGTAATTTTACCAACTCGGCAAGGCAATGATATGCCCCCCCCCCAACTAACGTATTTTTTTACATTTTATAATGTCTATATTCAAAATGTCAAACTTTTACTCAGAAATATGTACGTTTTACCTGCAAATATGACTTAGTTTGGTGAGAATTTTTAAACTTCAGCTATATTTAAAAACAACCCTCTGGGCGCCCAATTATTTTCATCTTTTAGCTATCAGGTTAGAAAACCTAGTTTTTAAAGTAAATGAATCGATCTTTTTTTCATTTAATTATGTCTCTGAAATCTTAAGAATACTTTATCCACGGTTGTTTGAGAAAATATGTATAAATACGAATTATCTGCTTTTGAACTGAACGTGAAAAACGTTTAAAGACGTTTGCGTCTCCCGAAGGGTTTTAAAAGTGGTCTGATTGAAACTAAAATAATATATTCAACAAATTCGAAAAACATATGACTTTATTTCCCAAGTATATTAAAAATTTTCTT
Organism: Araneus ventricosus; assembly: GCA_013235015.1. Lineage (NCBI taxonomy): Eukaryota > Metazoa > Arthropoda > Arachnida > Araneae > Araneidae > Araneus > Araneus ventricosus. The sequence goes on along the minus strand of BGPR01005879.1, from coordinate 44,967 downwards.
CTTTACACTCCGTTTTGGTGCCACCCTGGACTTTGGCGCGCCACGGGTAGTTCCTCGGGCCGCTTCTGCTTGGAAGATTTCTTGAGAGTTAACTCACTCGTATTACAGTGAAACCTGTGTACGACGATAAAGTCTTTAACGATAAATCTGCCTATAACGATATCTTTTTTGGTCCAGGCGGAATTCCTATTTACCCAATGTATTTTTAACCTGCCTACAACGATAATCAATTTTAAGATTCACATGTCTATTAACGATAATATATCTAGAAAGCTGGTAAAGTACAATCTCGATTTTTTTTTCTTCTGGGAAGACGACACAGTATGGTCAAGAATGTACAAGAACTGAAGAAAGCTGATGCTGCTGAAAATATCGGATTTTTCAGTCGACGATAGTCACATTTTTTGAAGAAAGAAAATGCATTGTAGATGCTGAGGAAAAAAACGAAAACGATTTAAAGGTGCCGTAAATGACGATGCTGACAACGTTTTCAACTAAAATTTTCGTTTTGAAGTTTTTAAAAAAGTTTAAATATAAAATTTTATATCAGTTTATAAAATTTTATATGTTTATAAAATACAGTTTTATATCAGCGATTATTTGCAAGATGAATCAATAAGCACGCTAAAATATGTTAGTATATTAATACAAGCATATAAACATTGGATGCGCAAATCCTCGAAATGTCTATAATGATAACCTGTCTATAACAATATATTTTCTAGGTCCCTACAATAACGTTATTACTGTATAACATTTTGCCTCTCCGCAAAATTCGTTATTCTTGAAATAGGAAAAAATGGGAATATATAATGATATTTTTTTAAATTTTAATTCATTCAACTTTTGGACCAAATACTATTGCAGACATTTGATTACGTTTTCTTGCAACGTCCTCAGAAAGATAAAGACAATAGAGCAAAACCGAATAGCTTTTGAAGAAATTCTTAGTTTCGTGAAAGTTTTTTACAACATAAAATATGTTCAACAGTTTATTATATTTGAAGCATATTGGAGATGCATTCAATCTAAATTTTTGGTGATTTTTATTACTAGGAAAGGTCCAGTGCGGAAACATGGCAGTGAAACTTCCATTTTATAATTAGGAGGAAGTCAAATCAACGATGTTAAGTTTAATCCTTTCTGAGTGAACAAAATACTGAATTTGCTGTCTTTCCTTCCTGTATAATTTACTATGCAATTTTATGGAACAAAGATTTTAGTTAGATCCTCTATAGGTGAGGGGTAGGAGATATAAGGGATGATAGAAGTTCCAAAAATAGTAAGGTTTGAAGTTTTTTTAATGACATTGAAATGAAGTGAATTATTATAGTCTTGGACTTTTGAGAGAAGGTTGAAAAAGGAAGATTTGAAGTAGGATTAATTATATACATAATGTATTTTCTTAATTTTCCTAAAACCAGGATTGACTGACCTTTGACACTCCAGTTCACTGAAGACGAACTTTAGTATAAGTCTATCTTTAATGCAAATGCATGAACTTAAATCCGTGAATATTGACTGCAGAACTTTTTTAATAACCAGCTTTGTTCTTTTTATGGCTGGTACTGTAATATTATTATGCAAGATTTATTCCGAATCTTTTCCCTCCTTTACCATATCATCATCTTTAGCATAAAAAATCTCTGTAGTGCATAATTCTACCATTTGGCAATTTACTTTTTCGTTTAGCAACTTTCTAAACAAAAATTAAATTGGAGAATCTTTCTCCAGTATTCGTTAAAATTTTCGTAATACCATTCTTTTGTAAATTAATGCTTGAATGGTTTCTAATAGAAAGTAATTTGAATTTAAACCGAGGAATTTTAGAAATCGAGCATTTGTTATTGTAGAAATTTTTCTAAGTTTGAAATTGAGCATCGAAGAATTATTTATCTAAATAGCTACAGTATTGTATCAGATGGAATCATATAATTTGCTTTTAATGAAATGTTTAAAATTTATCAAATTATTTTTTTCATTATTTTTCTCGGTTTGTATAGTATAAATGCCAATTCATACATTGACATAAAAAAAAACTCTTTTTTAAAAAATTAGTGCGCAATCAGTCCTTAATTTTCAGTTATTGTTTTCTACTAAATTCAAATTTTCATTTTATTATGAATTTCGTTGTTTAATGATAAATAACCATCTATAAAAGATGGTTATTTATCATTAAACAACGAAATTCAGACGTTCATAAAAACATACAGTTAATTGAGAATGTTCGTAATCGAAATTCTTCTTATTATTTCTGCCATTAAATGTAAGTCAGTACTACAGTGTCAATTGATTTTCTGTCAAATTTAAATTTTTTGTTGGGGAGGAGGAAGAGAAAAAAAAAACCTCTAAAACTATAGCGGAAAATTATACTTTCAATCTATTAGTGATATATTATGTAAACAAATCGTCATTTGTTACATCACAATGCCGTATGTCAAAAACAAACATACGAAACATACGATACGATGCCCCAAAACATACGAAATTTTGATGTAACAACTGGAACGACTAGCGACATTTGGCATATTGTGCCATACAACAATTTTAACCGTTTGAGTGCTGAAGAATTTTCTCCGCATTGTCTGCACATAAAAAGCGAAGCGCGATATCGCTTCGCCGCACTCAAACGGTTAAAGCAGACGTGGCTAACCTATACAAGTATTTTGTATCAATAAAATGTTTGGCAAATTTGACATACGACATTTTGACATAACCGAGACGATATATTTTTCTCACTTGAACCGCACGTTTCTTAGAATCTTGGAAATTACTTTTATCGATTTGCAGTTCTTGAATTCAACAAGACACAAGTAATCACTTTTTTCTATATATATACACTATATGCCCAAAAGTATCCGGACACTTTCAGATTTTAACATTTTTTAGAATTTCTCCGGAAAGGTTTAACTGACTGCCATTAAACTTCGACTATGTAAAGAATAGACTGTAACTCACATTTTACATTGAAGATTTGGTTCTGAGGGCAATTAGGGGATCGTGTACAAACTGATGAAGACAAAAAACTGTTTTAGCTTCATAGAATACTGATAACAAAATGAAACTTTCAAAAATGGTTATGTTTAATGTTCACAATATTTACAGGAATTTTCGTAAACTCAGCACAAATATTTGGGAAGATATAAAGGTTTTCTTAAAAAATTTCAAATTTTCCCGCCTGTTTTTTTGCTTATAACATGCAGAATTCTCTGTTATAGTATACAAAACTTACAGAAAAAATGACGATATGTTGAAGAAGCATTTTGTAAAAATTTGTTTCAATATTACCAGACATGACACATTTCCGCGGAAATGCGGATTTCCGCTTTTTCGGCATCGATTTTAATCATTTTTGGGATCGATGCAAATCTGCATTAAAAGTGTTGTTAATATGTTGGGGTGGGGTGGGGGGTGCTCACGCAAACAAAAGTTGTGCGCCATGTGAAAAAAAATCCCTTTTCGGCAAGCTTGAAGTCAAAGGTAGATTCTTTTACGCTAATGTCACAAAAGGAATGAAATATTACATATTGATCAATACAGACATAGCCACTGACTTCGTTGTTTCCATACATTGCAATATTTATGCTGTGATTCTGTTTTCATGACATTTAATTTTTTACTATATCAAGGTTTTATCATTCCATTTTTCATTCCAAAAGGTTATGCTATGGTAGGAATCAAAGAAATAAACATCCCAGCAGCGCAAATATCCGAGATAACATTAAGTCAGCCGATCTGAAAAAGTAACAAAAAATTGACACCTTACATGAATGAAGAAAGACTCTGGATTTAAAAACTAATTATTTAATCTAGGTTACCATATAATTGTGCGAACATTACTTTGTCATATGCAAAAATCACATGAAATGAAATATTTAAACATTACTAGAATGGGCTCATTTAGATAAATCCCTGGTTACAGAGATAATAGTCACTAAATTCTTAACACAAAACAGAATAAAAATTATTAAACATTATGAGTTGCAAATTTGATACGTGTGTTTAAAGCATAGGATATCAATGCAGCCGTTTTGAAAAGCAAATTTAAATCTTCATCGACAGTTAAAAGCAAATACTCAGACAGAAAACCCCAAAACAATTTTAAAGTTAATGATATATTTTTCAATATAAAAAAGGATAAAAGGAACTCATATATATATCTTTTTTGGCTATTTTATATTAAATTTATTAAACAAATCTTGGTGCAGCCATGTTTAGTTAAATATGAAATTAAAGTAATCTGCCAAATTAACTAATTATCACATTAACTATTAAAATTAACTGCTCGATTAATTAAAATTAACTATTTACCTAAATAAAATTAAATATTTAGTTAAATGTGACGATATCTTCACTAAAACCTTTTTCATGGCTCATAGTATATGCCAGCAATCTTAATCTTGTAATTATCTAATAATTATCTTAATTTAAATAAAAGTTATTGTGTCTATGCTCCACATCTGCTCCTAAATCAGTGGACTGATTTCAACTAGACTTTGCACACTTTTTATTTGAGACAAGAGAAATTTCATCTTCAACTTTTCAAAGCCCAAAAGTTACTTAAAATTTCAGTTAAATAAAAATTAAGCAAGGTGTTTTTCCACGATATCTTTGGAAAATATTATCTCACTAAACTATTTTTACACCTTATTAAATTTTAAAAAATTAGCATTTCAGTGACGAAAATTTCATTTCCATACAATTTGTTTATCTCATTTTAATATTTTTTCAAAAGTAATTTTATACAGAATTCGTAACAATATTCTTTATTGTTGAAGAACAAGAATAATACGAATATATATAAATGCCAGAATACATTCACAGAATTCTTGACGAATGCTAAAAGGAAATTTTAAAAGTAGAAGATTAACAATTTATATCAGGACCAACTAATGATTGATTGATTTTCATTCTATAAATTAATGAATAATTAACTCGTTAATTTAATTGTTTCAAAATATTCATTGAACCCTTTCTTTTACTTTAATAATTGTTAACAAAATTTGAAGTACCTCTATAACAAATAATAATTTATGGAGAAAACGGCTGTTTTTAAAAATCGTTTTTTTTTCAATTGATATTCTCATTTTAATTAAAAACGTTTCAGGTCAGAAAAGGAATTTGTGTATTACAATTTTTATACGATAGTAGTTTTTACATTCAAAATTTTAAGACATGAAAGCATTTTAATCCGGAGCAAAGCCGGATATATACCTTATAAAAAATGGAAGTGAATGCGGCTGATGGGAGCTTTTCAAAAAGGTGTCACATGCATAGGTTAAAGCGTACTCTAAGTAGGGGGTAAAAATCACTTTTCAGCTCATAACTTCTAAGTAATTCTTGCTGTCAAAAAAACTTTCAATATTAAAGTAGTTTGCTATGATAAGGTGATAATTTCCTTAATTGATATTTTCTTTCTATCTTCAATCGTAACTTAGCTATGGGGAAAAGATAAATTGGGGGGGGGGGAATCGGAATTGAACAACGCTTTTAAGCTCATAACTTCTAAGCAATTGTAGCTGTCAGAAAACTTTTAATATAAAAGTTGTTCGTTATGATTATGTGATAATTTGTCTAATGGAAAGTTTCTTTCTATCTTCAGTCGTAACAGAGCTATGGGGAAGTGATGACGGAGGGGATTGAAAATGGCAATTTAACTCATAACTTCTAAAAAATTGTAGCTATCAAAAAAGTTTCAATACAGAAATTGTTTGTTATGAAGAGGCAATAATTCGCCTATTTTGAGTTTTCATTCTATCTTCAACCGTAAAGAATTATGGAAAAATTAAATATTTAGTCCTCCACCGTTTCCACCCCCTTTTAGCTGGTTAGCCCATTTACAAACTCGGCCGATATTTTAACCGACCTTAAGACATATCTCTCGCCGGTTAAAATCGAATCAAAATTACTCTAGTTATCGTGTTCACAAGATAACATGGCAAAAGTGTCATGTATATATGTGTCTACTAATAATAATAAAGAAAAGAACATTTCGTCCTCTATTCTCATAAGGATTAGAGCTGCAGGAATGAAAGCGAGTGGAAGAGACTGCAAATGACGAGAGCTTTCCAACAAGGAGTAACATCCATAGACTAAAACATACTTTAAGTTAAGGGGAGAGGAGGGGAAGGGTGGGGAAATCACTCTTCAGTTCATAACTTCTAAGCAATTTTAGTTATCGAAAACGTTTAAATGCAAAAAATGTTTGTTATGATAAGGCAATTATTCGCCTAATTTGAATTGTCTTTTTATTTTCAATTGTAAAGGAATTATGGGAAAATGAAAATTTCCACCCCTACCATTTTTACCCCCTTTGACCTGGATAGCCCATCTACGAACTCGACCGAGATTTTCACAATCCTTACAACATATTCCACGCTGGTTAAATTTAGATCAAAATTACTCCAGTTATCGTGTTCACAAGATAACATGGGATATAACTAACAGAAACGAAGAAAAGATTGTTAAAAAGAAAGCGAAAATAAATTGGCTTCAGCGATTTTTTTTTCTCACGAAATTTGGATCGGAAGAAATTCGTGGATGATTTTCTATCATCCAATCACAATTCGGAATGAATTGTGATTGGATGAAATGAAAGACGATTGGGCGAAACGAGAAAGAAAAGAATATATACAACCTTTTCAGGCATTCCTCCCAATACTAAACCTGGCGCGGCTCTTCGCCGATCATGACCACCCTTCGTTAAAATGTTTATGAGCGAGCTTCTCCTCCTGACGAGCGGCTCGCTATGATATTTTTCATTTTCTGGTTTTTTCTGGTTTTTGTCGTTTTAGCCATTTTGTCTTTTTTTACTGTTTTTGAGTTTTTATCTTGTGTTTATATGTTGGTTTTGATATATATATATGTGATATTTTAATTTAACTTTCCTAAATAATCTTAATGACACCTCATTTTAAATACTTCTACTTTCATCATAATTAACGGACTACAACTTTCTTTACAAATCACGAGTTTCAAGGGGAATTCCCTATTCTGAGTACTTAAGCGTTCTGCGCATTCATTTCTACCTTTTTTCACGCCGAGATGTAAGCTTTCAACAACAACGCGCCGGGCGGGCGTAAAAACTTCTAAATTCTGGTCATGGAGCTGCAAATAAATGAAATACTTTTAGCTATGAAGAAATAAAACCTGATGCATAAATAAAACGAAGATCTAAACAAAATTCGTCTCTTCCTTAATGAAAATGGACTGCCTTCTCCTTATATAAAGCCTGATCTTACATATATATATATATATATATATATATACACGACTTTCGGAAAATTTCATATATAAACATTTTAATGAAGGGTGGTCATGATCGGCGAAGATCTGCAGAAATTTTCCGAAAGTCGTGTCATGAGAACCATTGCAATAGGTAGACTTCCTATAAGGAATCTACCTAATTTTGCTTATGGCTCTAAGGCGAAAGAGTTTCGAATTCATAAGATATTGCGTAATCTTGCCGAAAGTTATGTATCGGCGTTTTGCCGCTCCAGGTTTAGTATTGGGAGGAATGCCTGAAAAGGTTGTATATATTCTTTTCTTTCTCGTTTCGCCCAATCACAGTCTTTCATTTCATCTAATCACAATTCATTCCGAATTGTGATTGGATGAAAGAAAATCATCCACGAATTTCTTCCGATCCGAATTTCGTGAGAAAAAAAAGATAGCTGAAGCCAATTTATTTTCGCGTTCTTTTTAACATTCTTTTCTTCGTTTTTGTTTGTTATTTCGATTTCATTTTTGTTAGTTTTCGTTCCCTAACGTTTGTCTATCAACACAGACATGACACGTTTGTGCGAAAACGCGGATTTCAGCGTTTTCGGCATCGAATTTTGTCATTCTTGGGATCGATGTAAATCTGCATTAAAATTTTTGGTAATACGTTTGGGGGGAGATGGTGCGCACACAAAAGACGTGAAAAGCACGCAAACAAAAACTGCCTGCCGTGTGCACATTCAAAATAATGTCAGATTTGATAGATAGAAGATCAGGAAGAATATATATTGAAACATATTCTTCAATTTAGAGTGTTGAATACAAAATGATGAGCAAAGAGCAGTCTGCTGTTGAATATTTTAGAAAAAAGATTTTTTACGTGATGCTATTGTTAGTAAGTAACATGTGCAAAAATTTTAGGTCGTCAGGCAAATGGAACTTGATAGTAAGAAAATAGCAATGAAAAAAAAACCCAATCAAAAGAAAGAAAGCAAAATTTAGAAAATGGAGGAAAATAGCAGACAGTAGCATAAAAGAAAGCTTGAACTGTTAGCTCAAAAAATGAGAAACAAAAGTTTTAATAATCAAAAAAAGTTTTTACATGGCCATATTTTTTAGTGAGATAATTTTTACCATAGTTTTTATTTTAACAAAACTTTTTGCGAATTTATTTTTCATCCATTAATTTTCTGTTAAATAATAATTCTACAATATTTTTAATATCTCGAGCCCTTTTTGTTTAAATTTATTCATTTATTGTTGAATTAATAATTCTTATTTTACTTGTCGGTGTTTACGTTTGACACGATACCGTATTTATGAAGTTCGGCTTTTTTTGTTGCAAGCCTGTGTCATGTCTGTCAGGAAATATTAGCATTTTTAGTAAATAATGTTTTACTGCTCATGCGTGAAACATAGCGTAATTTTTCTTTCACAACTTTAAAGCCAGATATATAGGGCAACTTAGATATATAAAAAATCAGTAAAATATTATTAGTATTCAAAAAGATATCGTCATTACAATGAGCAGAATTTTAGCTCCTTACGAAGAGAAAGTTAAAGATGAGGGGTTGTACACAAATTGTTATTTTTTAAACTTATATCTTTGAATAGTTATATTGAATTGTATAGTGGTGAGAATTTGCTGAATACCCATGAACACTTATCAATTACATGCATAACTTAAATTCCAGCTAATTAGGCACTATAAATAACAAAAAATTATTACTTCAATTAAATTATTTACATGATTATTAACAAGTTACATATTGTTACAATTTTACGGCCAAACGATATTTTTAAATATATTTCTTTTATGGCCAAACGATTTTTTTGTCTAATTAATTTCTTTTCTTAAAATATTTTAATAATTCTACAAATATATTTTTTTTATTCGTTAAAAAAATTACAAGTGCTCATGGGTATTAAGCAAATTTTAACCACTATGCAATTCAATATAACTATTCAAAGATATAACTTTAAAAAATATCAATTTGTGTACAACCCCTCATCTTTTAGCTTTTCTTCGACAGGAGCTAAAATTCTGCTCGTTGTAATGCCGATATCTTTCTGAATACTAATGATATTGAGTTCAATTTTTTTAATATAAATTTCCCTATATATCTGGCTTTAAAGTTGTGAAAGAAAAATTACGCTATGTTTCACACATGCGCAGTAAATCATTATTTAGTAAAAATGCTCATATTTCCTGTAATATTCAAAACAAAATTCCAAATTTTTACAAAATGCTTCTCTAACATATTGTTATTTTTTCTGTAAGTTTCGTATATTATAACAGAAAACTCTGCATGTTATAAGCAAACAACAGGCGGAAAATTGTGGGATTTTTTAAGAAAACTTTTATATCTTCCCAAATATTTTTGCCGAGTTTACGAAAATTCCTGCAAATATTATGCACATTAAACATAACCATTTCTGAAAGTTTCATCTTGTTATCAGTATTCTGTGGAGCGGCGTGGGCTAAAACAGTTTTTGTCTTCATCAGTTTGTAGACGGTCCCCTAATTGCCCTCAGGACCAAATCTTCAATGTAAAATGTGAGTTACAGTCTATTGTTTACATATTCGAAGTTTAATGGCAGCCAGTTAAACCTTTCTAGAGAAATTCTAAAAAATGTGAAAATCTGAAAGCGTCCGGATGCTTTTGGGCATATAGTGTATATCACTACCTACAATGGAATACTAGTTGACGTCTCAAAATATAAGTTCAGGATGTTCCGTTCATGCCCACCATTTTATATCCTTCCGAATCGCTCTAAATCTAGATTTATGTTCGTATCCTGTTTGCATGCGTGCAGCTAAAAGAGTACGCTAATCATTTATGTTTCTCGTGATCAGGGCTGCCTTAAAATATTTTATCTCGCCCTGGGGTAGAGTAACTTGGCGCACCATCAAAACCGTAACTGGGTATTTCAGAGGCTATGACCAAACTTAAATACCTACCTAATAAAATAAGCGGGGGAAAAGTCGCTTATTCTCTAATTAATACCTTATTATCTAGCAAATCGGCGCCTTTTCAAAATAGGATAGGCCGCGTCATCTGACCACTGTCGAAAATTATGACGACCGTTCTAAAATAGTCCCCCCGTGTTTCTTCAAACCGGGAAGCAAATTTAACCAAACTAAAGAAATTCAAAATAAGCCTATAGGTTAATCTGAGCCAAGATGTTAATCTAATTGAACTGGGATAATAATATGTAAAATAATAACTTTTTGCTTCTCTGTCGAGGGTTAAACGTCCACACATTGATATGGCTTAGAAGCTTGGAGAATGGAATGCCGGCTCAGGTGTGGTCCTCGTTATTTGACCACTATTCAAGATTACGAGGTCCGTTCCCAAGTATCTCTAGTATTACTTCAAAACGGAGCGTTAATATGGCTAAACTAAATCCATAGTTGCTGGAGAAGATCTGCAGTAGATTTGTTTAAAGATAGTCAGTAGATTTGTTTAAACAATTTTGAATATTTTCAAAACGGACCGTTAATATGGCTAAACTAAATTTATAGTTACTGGAGAAGATCTGCTACTGTCAGTAGATTTGTTAAAACAATTTTGAATATTTTCAAAACGGACCGTTAATATGGCTAAACTAAATATATAGTTACTGGAGAAGATCTGCTACTGTCAGTAGATTTGTTAAAACAATTTTGAATATTTTCAAAACGGACCGTTAATATGGCTAAACTAAATTTATAGTTACTGGAGAAGATCTGCTACTGTCAGTAGATTTGTTAAAGCAATTTTGAATGTTTTCAAAACGGAGCGTTAATATGGCTAAACTAAATCTATAGTTGCTGGAGAAGATCTGCAGTATATTTGTTTAAAGATAGTCAGTAGATTTGTTTAAACAATTTTGAATATTTTCAAAACGGAACGTTAATATGGCTAAACTAGATCTATAGTTACTGGAGAAGATATGCTCCTGTCAGTAGATTTGTTTAAAAGCAATTTTGAATATTTTTATCTCCCCCGATAAGATCTTCCCGAGAAGTTTCTTTTTATAACGAAAGTAATACACGTTGCATCCTGTGGAACGAGAATAACTTCCTATTTCCTGCGGGAAAAACATTACGATTGCACACCTCTCATTGTCGATTTCATTGTGAATGAACGAAGAGAGTTCGTCAGGGACAATAAAAACTGTTCTATTCAAATCTTGCCTGGGTCAAACAAATAGTTCTCTTAACAATTTTGGATTCTAATTTTGCATCTAGCTAACAGCTCCAAATTCATAAACGTACTAGAATGCTTCCTGATCAAAATGATGACTTACTTTTAGGAATCCTTAAAGAATGAAAAAAAAGGAAGAATGTTATTTCGTAACAAAGTGTGTGTAATTATTTGCTCCAGTTCTGATGACTTTCTAAACAAACGAATTTAAAATGCGTAGAGAAGACTAAACGTTACTGAAATCGAACAGCAAACACTGCCGTCCAATAATTGCGACTGTTGCAAGACGGTGAAAATGGTTGAAATCCGTGTCTTCATCTTCCTGAATCTGTCTGACCAAACATAGGTGGTTCGTCAAAAAAGTTAAAAAGAATGCCTTGCCAGAAGGAGGTAAGCTGAAACAACTGCTGAAGTGTGTGTTCAAGTGCAGTAATTAGCTAATTAGTTTGACTATTAGGACGTAGTCTACTGCAGCTGGATACGCGGTGGAAATCATTTAAAAATCTGACCTTATAGTTGCGGGTTTGGAACCGAAGAGGATCCACTCAACTTCTACGATGTGGACTTTACTGATGTTAGCGTTATGTTCCTCCCTGCAAGAAGGTTAGGAAATGATTTCATTTATTTATTTGACTCAATGAATATATTATTTTGTTTTTTTGCTTAAATATTCCGATTTTCTTTTTTCCCTCTGACAGTTTTTATAATTGAAACTTCGCCAAAAATAAGCAGAATTCAAAATGTTTTGACACTTGTTTTAAAACTATTTTTTAAAAAAACTATTAATTTTGCGATGAGAAAACGATGATTTTTACTAAATGAAGCTTTCTGGATTGGAATCTGATTTCAGTTTAAATTAATTAAAAAAATTAAAAAAAATTACAGACTATGTATGTATAAAGATTTACAATGATAATGCGAGCAAATGTTTTTTGAATGAATAAGCGAAATTCCAGTATTATTAAGGCCTTCCTTAATTTTGAAATTTCTTAATACCTTAATTATGTGTTACAAGTTCGATGCAATTGCATTTTTATATTCACACAACTTTTACCCTATTAAAAGTTATAACACCGTTTAATTTTGTATTTTCTCATTCTACAGTTTATCAATCTATTACTCTCAATTATTAATTTCTTCCCATTATTTAGTTAATCGAGGATATCTTTTTCAGAAAAATATGCAACATTAATGAAATATTGAAGAAATTATTTTAGAAAATATGAATCATTTTCATATTTTCCCCCTAACGATTTTCTTAAACCTTTAACCGCTTAAGGACCAAATTATTTTGTAATTATCTGCTAAAAATTTCCTCTTTTTTTCATTGTCGATTTGAAAAGAAAGAAAGTCAGTCCGAGTTATCTCGGGATAAAGGAAATTTCATACATTACGTAAAACGAATATACTCGCCTTAAGCGGTTAACTGTTTTATTGATCTTCATGTGCCACATCGAATTAAAAAAAGGAGTTTGCTAGATGAAAATAGATTATAGAACAAATAATTTTTTACAGTGAACATGCATTGAAGGCAACTTATTTTTAATCAAAATCTGATTTGACATTATTTCAAAATAAATTTCGAAACTATTTCCATCAAGACCATTATTTAAAAAATTGTCAAGCTTTTGAGTCCCATTTACTCGACAATGAAACTTTATGGTTCCGTATTATTTAATCAAGACCTTTTTTTAAGAATGACTCTAAAAAATTAGAAATATGAGAGTAAATGTAAGAAATGACGATATTCATTCATTACTATTTCTTCACTTCACAAACAATTAAAGTCTGAGAATATTTGTTATATGTATAAAAGTCCATCCTAATTTTAATTGGACTTTTACTGATATTTTCTGAGTGATAGAAGCTTATTCATTTCATCGATGTTTAGGATATTGAATTATTTTAAATTTATTTAAGATATTACATTATTTTACATTGTCCACTTACATCATTGCTTACATTATATAGTAGAACATCGATTTTTTGAACTGTAGTGTACTGATGACAGCTGAAATAATACTAAAATGCTCGTACTATCTGATAACATTGTGACGGTCTAGCTGAATGCCCAATAGCCGAGTGGTTAGGGCGCTGTTCTTCAACGTCAAGAGACTCAAGTTCGAGTCCTTGGATTTTTATGCTTACAATTATTATTTAGATAATTTAATTTATATGCAAATATCATTTATGTAAATTCTAGACCACTCCACCAGTTATATAAAATGACCACAGCTGAATAAGTCTTTATCCTCATCTGTGGTATTGTCTGTGTAGAGTACTACGGCTAGATAAATCTTTCTGTTAATTACACTGTGTAGCAAGTTCATGTAACCAATAGATAACAATAAATGAATCATGAAAGAACTTAACGAAACCCCATATTTCAAAATGATATACATTTAAAACAAGAAATAGGGGAAAGTCGTCGAATTTAGACTGGCCGGCGCACAACGTGGTATTTTCGTAACTCTTACTTTTGTCCCTCTAAAGAGGGACAAAAGTCAATTTTCTTACTTGTCTACGCCGGTCAAATTGTTGTTTATTTGCAAAGGGAATAAACCATATTTTCTGGAACTTAGGTTCATATTCCAAGAAACCGCGCCGAAAAATAGAAAAAATGGTCACTACCTGCGGTCTGCCTGTCAAGTGTTGTGAGCGTTCGTGTCAATCATCTGAGTTTTCTCAATGAACACTCTGTGTTTCAGGGTGCTAATTGTGTTTATGTGTTTTTATTATATTTGTAGAAGTATCAAGGCTAGTTTACGTAAGATTTTATTTTAATATGTGTTTTAATTTAATCATGAGTTCCATAAGAATTGATCGTAGTTTTTTCTGTGCGAGAAAAACGTCCAAGTCAATTTTAACTTGAGTTTTAGTATAATATACCGCATTATACAAATGTGCAATTGTGTTTTCCTGAAAGAATTACTTGTAAACTATACGAAATAATTGAATTTGCTTGCGAATATTTGCGAAACTCATAGAAATTTTCCTTCATTACAAATGACTACTCAAATGTTGCTACCAAAGTTTTTTGATGTTTGGTTTGCTAACGCCAAAGAATCAAGAATAGGTGCTTTGTTCAGTTATATATTACAAAAATTTGGTACCATTTTCTATCAGAAGACAATTTAAAAACTTTAAAAGTCATAATGAGAAGTATTAGCAAAAATTTGAACAAAAATTGGTCAAAACTGCGCAGCCAGAATGAACGCTTCCTAAGAAAACAATTCTTCGTGGTTATATAAATGACTATCATTTCCTGATAATGCCACAGGGATTATAGAAGCTATTTGAAATCCTGGACCGGGTAGTAGAACCGGCAGACCACAAAAAGACTTTGGAAGGTGAAGAATTAAACAGAAACTGGAAACATCAAGCCAGGAAGAGATATCGATGGCGGCTGAAGTACTGCTTCGCAGAGAAAGCAATAGAGATTCAGCCGCAATTATAAATAAATTGTGCCATTTTTCTCCCAGAAGAGGCACTAAAATAATAATAATAATAATAATAAATGCGAGAAATCGTTTTTCAAGCCCCCAAACAAAGTGGTCTTTCGGAAGACCAAACGGTATCATCAATTAATTGTTTTAACACAAGACAAAAGTCCCTTATGCAGTTTTTAAGTAATTAAGAATATATTTTATTATATCCTCAGATAGGAAATCTGGTTGGATACAATTACTATTATAATTTTATTAAAATAATTTAAAGATAAGATAAAGATTTTTTTTGATATTGTTGTCCAGAAGTTGCCTAGATTGGACCACAAACAGTTGCCTAAATTGGGTTGTTTAAATCAGGAATGGCTCAGAAAGCAGTTGCCATCACTAGTAATCCTCATAAATTGTCAGCGGAGCAAGTCAACCTCCCCCAATAAAATTAGCTAAAGCTATCAAATGTTGGATTAAAAAGAACAGAAACTAAGGATACGGTACATTGTGAGGAAACAAAGGAAAAAGAAATGATACAGTGCATAAAAAGCCATACTTGAATTCATGCATTGTGTGCTGGAGTGAATTGATCAAAAATATTTTTGCTTAATTGTGATTAAAGATATTTGCGGCCCAATTTGGGAAACCATTGGTCCAACCTACGAAGCAGTTCCTTTAATTGGACCAATGACACAATTTTTAAGCTATTTTGTTCCTACTTTAAAGCATATTTCATTAAAAGTTGATTACATTGTTCTGAAGATAAATAAACTACAAAAACATTTTACTACTTATTTTTGATTAAAATTATTCCTCTGTCACTGTACATTAAAAAAATGTCCACACGGTCCAAATTCGGCAATCTTCTCCTATAATTCGATAATTTAAATATTTTTCAAAAGTTTTCCATCTAAATACGACTAAGTGGGAATATATAGAATTCTAATAGCCGAACTGAATATAACTTTATAAGTTAATACTGAGAGATTTATTTTTCCGAAGAAATATCTGAAATTTAGGGCCCATTGGTGTTATGTTGTGCTTCCCTTATCCAACCGAAACATTTAACTTAGCCATATTTTTGGCAAATCACTCAGCATCTAAAGGATCAGCCATATTTTTGGCAAATCACTCAGCATCTAAAGGATCAGCCATATTTTTTGTAAAATCACTCAGCATCTAAAGGATCAAGCCATATCAATATCAGCTCAGATGGCTTTAATCTCTCAGCATCAAGGATCATTCATTTTGCAGCAACAAAGCTTTTCGTTTATCTCACCCGATCTGAAGATAATTAAAACCTTAGAATCAGCATTCAATAAAGATTTCTTTTGATTTTGTTTTTTTGTACGTACTCGTATTGTACAGCTGCAGAATGAGGGGAAAGGGGGGGGGGGTATAGATGCCCTGGGGCGCCTTGGACAAAATGTTAGTGCATTTTTGTCACTTTTTAAAGCCAAAAGTGACTAGGGAGCGAAAAACTAATACCGTGCTCTAATAGCACAAGACGCCCTACAATATTGCTACGATATCTTCTTCAAATATCGTTCAGCATTCAGGATATAGAACAACGTCGCAAAAATATCGCACAATAACTTTGTTCAAATAAGCCCGGGCACTGTTTATACATGTTAAACCACTGATGGCGATTGAGGGGAGGGGGCGAAAAAATCCTTTTATGGCCCGGTGTGACTTAACCTCGCTACGCCACTGCTCGTATTCAAGCTGTATGACATTTGATATTTTCTTTGGGCATGGTGGGTGATTATTTTACATTTGAAGTGTTTGAAGATCCCATTAATTTTACCAGTGTAGGCATTGGAAAGATTTAACGTAGTAGCAATTAGAGGAGGACACATTGACTGCATTCTGTTTCTACACAAGGTGGCTTTCTGAGTAAAATTTTCTTACTAAAATTGGCATATCTGGCTGAAGCACTCGTTGTCAATGTCTTCGCAATCCGAAGCTTCCTATGCACCACCTCAGCAATTAGGGTCTAGATCCATAGTTTAAATAGTCCTTATATAAATTAAAGTAGCTTGGATAATCTTAAATTTATATACAGGGTGACCACTAAAGTTATTTACACCTCCCCTCCTTATTTTCTTAATTTCAGACCGAATACAGCTATAGATATAAAAGTGGTGTCTAGATATAGTGAAGTGGATATGCCCTACTCCATGAGTCAACTTACAGCGCCACCTAGCGTCAAACTGCGTAATAGCGTCTGGAAAACGAAACGATACAGGGGAAAATGGCAATCGTAAAGTTGTAGAGCATCATCGATTTAGTACCAAAAGACACCTTGTGGACATTAATACTAAGAATAGAACAGTTAAAATGCACGTTCGTTTGTTCGCGATTTCCAAAACTGTGACGTCACAAAATGTTCGAAAGGAGAAAATGCTATATTTCGGACAAAAATGACCCCAATGGACTTCTTCCTGTAGGGATACCTCAAACAGCAAGTGTATGCGACAAGTGTATGCCAACATTGCAGGAGATCCGACTACATATTACTGATTCTCGTGCCAGCGTGACTCTTAATATGCTAAAATATGTGCAACGTGAAATTCAAAGAACTGTCCAAATGCGTATTGTAGCTGATGGAGAGCAGTTTGAACACCGAAAATACGGGTATCTTGTGATAATTAATTGCTTTTTTTCTCTCTTTCTAGCACGCTTCATGATGTAACAGGGTTAGAAATTCCAAAAAAAAATACATGAAGATTTAAGCGTTCTTTTCTTAGCATTAATCTCCACAAAGTCTATTTTCTACTAAATCGATGATGTTCTTCAACTTTGTAATTTACTTTTTTCGGTATATCGTCCCATTTTCGAGATAGGAAGGCTGATTCAGCAGTTTGCCGCCAGGTGGAGCTGCGAGAGATCTTGGAGCGTAACGCATAACTACTTTAGTATACCTAGACACCACTTTTATGACTATAGCTGCAATAGCTCTGAAATTAAGGGATTTAATTAACTTGAGTGGCCACCTGTATAATCTGTGTTGCAATTTAAAAAATGTTCTGGTTTGCTTAACCTGAAAATCTTTTTAGATATGTTGTTCAAGGTTTTAAATGCTTTTTTGAAAATATGCAACTAGCTCTAAGTGATAAAATTTGTATTCATATCATGCTTTTCAAATGCATTAAATTCTACTGTCAATCGTGTCATGATTTGGGGCAATTTTGTTTTATTCGGTTCGTTTCGAAGTTGCTTTTAAATTGGCTACTGATTGCTGTCATAAATCAGCTCAGATATAATCAGTCAATAAGCTACAAGTTGTTCAAATAATGAAATAAATTCTTGTGTGTTACAGAAGAGTGGTCTCTTTCAGTTGCTATCGCAGATGTCAAGGGCCTTTCTAGACACTTCAAATATTGCTGAGAGGCCGATAAATCATACGCTTTATGGAGACTGAAGAATGTGAAAATTGATGTCAGCAGTTCAAAAATGCATTCGAATGATAATTCTTAATTGAAATCTTCGATCACGTGATGAAATCATACGTGTCGATTGATTGAGGAATGATAGTTACAGTTGAATTTCATGTTATCAATGACGTGGATTCATGGAGTTAGAGTTTTTGATAACAAGAGAAGATGCGAGTATTCTCTATGCCGTCTGTGAAGTCACTCATTCCGGATTAACCCTACACGGCGCAGCGATTTATATTAAATTTTTGTCTTTTTTTAGGTTAATTTTATTTAATAAATTAACCAATAAAACCTTTTATTAATTAAATATTTTAATTAAAACATTTCAATGAAACAATTAGATTTTAAAATTAGTTTTAATTAAAAATTTTTTTCCAGATTTGTTGCTTCAATTATTTTGTATTCCTTGCATTTTATTTATAAATATTTATAGTTGCGGTGGAAAAAAATCTCCCCCCCCTAAAAAAAGAAAGATTAATTCTAGAGTTCTTTGAGTGATTTTCATGCTAGATGGTGTTTTGAGATTTTTTCGTAATTTTATTTGGTCCTTAATGTAACAAATTAGCAAGTTCTCTATTATTAAAAAGCCTTCTTTTAATTTATTTTGTTTATAAAATTGTACCAATTTTCCTCTTTGTAATAAATAAATTCTTTGACTTTAAAGTCTCAGAAGTTAAGCATTTTTAATGCGGTTTCTTTTCTGCTATTTTATTACATTGACAAAATAGTGGTAAGAAAGATGAAATTGTTTTATCATTGGCATTTTGAGGACATCATATCATCAATTCATTAGAAAATCATCCTTCAATAAGTGTTGTTGGCCTTTGTTCTCTTCATGGGTTTTATTCCATCGTTGGATTTCGTATACCCTTATAAATGTATGTACAAGGATTGGAAATGTAATAGCTGCAACCATACAATCATAGCTAATACAACATAGGTACTAGCGTGAAATGTTTTTAATCCTTAGACATCAGCATTTTGGAAGTCGTAGAATACCTAAAGTGACCATTTATTTTTATCCCCAAAACGGGACACCTACTAATTTTTAAAGTAATAGTATATGCATTCAAGAAACACATATTTCTTAAATTTTATTTATTAATAAAAAAAGCACGTGAAAATAATTATGTTATTTTTCTGAAGGCCAAATTTGCTTATTTTGTGTTGATTTCAAATAAGAATTTAATTCTTAGCAGAAATATTTAAAATTTACTTTGAAAATTAACATTACTTTAAGAACTGCAAACTATGATGTTTTTTTGTTCATTCTCAGCTTATTCGTAAGAGAAAAGACCCTTTTTATGAGTGCATTAGCGCCGGGCAGACGTAAAATGTATTCAATAAGTATACGAAAGTATGATTCAAATTATTTTTCTGAAAGTATTTGAACAATTTCACAGACGACTTTCGGTTCAAACATATTCGGTGTTCCATTCTGTCACTTTTTGCGGTGTAATGTGGGTATAAATAAGTGCGAGCTGGTAGGCTTCTGACTGACTTGCACATGTTTGAGACGATTTTTATTCCGACTACAGTCTTATTTTTTATTTTTATTTATTTATTTTTTGTATTTTTCACTCCCTTTATTGTACTTGTTAACTGTGTGTTGCTCTCCTTTAGAAAACGAGACATTTCGGCGTCCCGAGGCTATGCTTGGGGACTTCGGGACAAGCTACCTAAAAACGGGTCGCTCCCTTTCAAAACGAGACACATTGACACCTGAAGTAGCACCAGTTTTATTTAGTGGAGGCGATTAGGTGGCAAAAGTGGGAGCAGGGGAGGCAAAAAATAAAATATTTATAGACACCTAGAAGCACCCTTGAGTATAGGAGGTAGATAACGAAATTTCAAAAATTAGTTACAAAATTAGCTAGCTTTCCCGAAAACTATTTTTTTAATATAATTCCTAGTTTTAAACAGATAAAATTAAATAAAAATTTAATTTTTTTCGCAAAAAGTGTGTGTGAGACTCCTTTGTGTCCTCCCTCCCTTGTGTGTGTGTGAGTCGCCGACACGGTTCTATTAATGATTAGGATGGAACCGTCTGTCGCTCTACGAATTTCTGGAACCTTTTGGAACAACCCGTGACCATTCGATCTGAAATTTTTGCCAGATATTCCCTCCTCTATAACACGTACTTAGCGGAATTGCAAAAATTTCGCTTAAAATTAATAAAAAAATGTTAAATATTTTTTCGAAATTTACGGGTTTTTTTTTCCTTTAATTTACTCCCTCTATCTTAATATTCGACAGCTCTTTTTATAGATTTTTTAAAAAATCTGTAACTTTCTTTTCTTTAAAACTTTTCCCTTTCGGATTGTTAGAAAAAATTTTTTTCAACTCCCCCTCCCACTTACAGGTTCGAGAGCAACGTGCGTGATGTAGTAGCATGTTTTGAATAGCTAATCCATCAACTTAAAGCAATTCAAATACTGTTATGGATGTTTGCTACTTGTGATGACAGTTCGAATAGACCGAGCAAAATATATTTGCGTTTATAAGTATCACTGACTGTAACAATTTTACATAAATTTTTCTTCTGGCTTTTGATTCATTTGACTTTCCGCTATATTGCTACATTTACTTGCTTTTCATTTTCATTTCGAACATGCAGTTTTATTTTACAACAAACTTGTTAAGAACAAAACTTCAAGACCACCATTAGTAAATTTTTTCAAAAGTTTGCATAAAAAGTTTTAACAAATTTATCGAATTTTGTTCTGTGCGAAAAGCGGAAGTTATGCATGTCCGAAAGCCGACTGAGTAACAGTGAAAGAAGAGTACCGAGAAGTAGAGTTGGGAAAAACATATCGGTTTTAACCGTAAACCGGTTTTTTTTTGTTTCGGTTGTTTTTTTTTGTCCCGGGTATAACCGGGTATTTTTAAAAAAATCCCATAACCGGGTAAAAAAAAAACCGTATCGGAAGATAGGCTCGATTTCAGGTTCGATTAGAATAAAATTAACCAAATTATGAAGCTTTGAATTTCATCATCTTAGACCAATCAACGAGAACACCTTCCTCGAGGCGTCTGTTGGTTGGCGGATTACTGAAAGAGTCGTTATGAATAGATAAATATTAACCAATGGATTGACTTCCTGAAAAAACAACACTAATAAAAAATTTCTACAAACGGCGTCTTTTTGTATAACCCCCCCCCCCAAAACCGGTTATTTCAGAAACCGGTTATTTTGAGCGATTTTTAACCGCTTGGTTAAACCGGAGGTGAAAAATCCCCCTGAATAACCGAAAACCGGTTATTTTCGCGATAACCGCCATCCAGTTTTTTCCATTTCGGAAAACCGGTATTTTTCGCAGTTTTTAACCGCTTGGTTAAACCGGAGGTGAAAAACCCCCTGAATAACCGAAAACCGGTTATTTTCGCGATAACCGCCATCCGGTTTTTTCCATTTCGGAAAACCGGTTATTTTCGCGATAACCGCCATCCGGTTTTTTCCATTTCGGAAAACCGTTTTTTTTAGAGGTTTTTAACCGCTTGGTTAAACCGGAGGTGAAAAAAACCCATGAATAACCGAAAACCGGTTATTTTCGCAATAACCGCCATCCCTACTTTTTGCGTTTGACTAGGGTCTGTATCAAGTAAAGCTTCCATATCCTCACCTTCAAACTTTTTTTTTAGCTGGTCGTTCCTTATCTTTCGCGTCAAAATCCCCTTTTTCATAGCGTTTAAACCAGTGACCGCATGTTGAAACTGATGGAGCATAATCACCGTACGCTTCGGACAGCAATCTCAGCACTTTTCCTCAAATTAAAGCAAAAAATCAAAGCTTTCGCAAAATATTCAACGTTCAAAAAATAATGTTTTTTTACACTTTGGCAAAATAATACATACTGAAAACTGAAGCCACATAATGATGCTTTGATAGGAAGTTAGTAACAATATGACCTGATGCGATATGGTGCCAGTTAAGCCATCTCTTTACTCTCTTACCATCTCTTAAAAATCCCTTAACCTTTTCCGCTGCAAGGCATTAAATTTTTTGACATATGATGAAAAAACATCATGAATGGGTTTAGTTTATTGTCAAGACATAGAATCTACAAAAAATTATAATAATTAACTTGCATCATTCCGAGGGGGGTCACACCCCTTTAGGGACACACCCTCATATGAGGACCTCTTTAGATACAGGCACCTTGATACGCTCAAAAAATATTGTTCAATCTTAAAGAAAATCATAAATTAAAACTTCAAGAATATTGGAGGAAAATTGTCGAGTGAATTTGCTAAAATTGTAAACGCCAAGAACTCAAAAAATTTCCTATTCCGTAGTTAAGGAATTTTCTCATTTTTAATCTCTAATATTTCTGTTTCGAAAGCGAAATTTTATAGTGCTGCCATCTACATTCGGAAAGGAGTACTATTAACTGCCTTTTCGTACTTCTTTCCGGGTTTCAGAATGGATTGGGATTTTTTAAGAAAATTTTAAAGTTGGTATTCTCTTCTGTGACCACTGACCCGGAAAAGGTTAAAGTTAATTCACACTCTCAATATTATACTGCTACTTCAGTGTACCGTGCCAATTTAATCGTTTCGCTAGCAAAATTTTAGCAGAAATCAAATTATTTGATACGATGAAGATTCATTCATCTTGATTTCATATCAAGAATAAAGCACCTCTAAACAAGAATGTTAGAATAATAGTTGCATAATATCAAAGTATTTCAATCTTAGTTCTTTTAAAGATCATAATGTCAGCACTGGAGCTCTTTAAATCCATTCTCACTATACCTTTTCATGAGAACTGTTTAGGGAATGTGATCTCCAGATGCTTACAAATTATTTGACAAGAAAAGCAAGAAATACGTCGTCAAGAAATAAAACTTACAAAGGTGAAATTTGTTTTAAGAAAAGAAAATCATGGCTACCACATACGTCGAAAAAATTCCAATGTGCGAGCGTTTGAAAGGTTCAAGAAAGATTTCCAAGCTTTTTTTCTTTTAAATTTCTTTTTAACGATATTGGGAGTCTTCGATAGCCAAATCTCTTCGGATCAAACCATTCGAACACGTGTAGATGATTCAGTTTTTTTTCTCTCAGATTTCATTCTTAATCGGTTCTCATACGCAACATCATTATCGAACGATTTTGTTTGCCCACATGGAAGAGTTCTAGTGCTAGAAATGCTTTTCTCGTCTAATTGCAGCTGGAACACGCAGCTGCATCAATTGACCGTTAAGAATTTTCGGAAAATTAAAAGAACGTTTTTCAGTTCTAATGAGCAAATTTCGTAGTACCGAAGGAGGTAATTAGACCACGAGTCTTGGGAGAAGTATTGATTATATGATTCATCAAGAACATAGTTTTCCCATTAAAATATACGAAAATGATTGTCTGGTTTATTATGAATTTTGTTAATTATCTTGCTAGTTAAGTATACATCATGAACTTGTACTTTTCCAACGATTTAATAAGTCTTCAAATGCGTTTTGTGTATAAACATATTGTTGCAAAAGTCTTACTGTGGGTGTATGGCGTAAACAGTCCAACACGAAAGATAATGGGGAATGGAGGTTTATTTACAAATATGCAGGAAAACACGTAGCACAGGTACAGGAAACAATAGTTCTTGCACAGATTACCAATGTAAACAGACAACAATTCGCAGGTAATAACAGTTCAGCACTTTGTTATCTAACAACACAAACAGTCAGCAAATAACTAGTAGACAATAACTGTACTTTCAATAGCGCTCAGCTCACCAGCTTTCTAGCTCGCACTGCGGATAGAACTCCAAAGGCGTTCGCGCTCCAAGGCGATCCCATTCGATCAAGACAACCCGTCATCCCAGAGCTTTCCTTATATAGTCTACCGTGGCAGGCCGTGACGTCACATGGAATCTTCTAGTACATTCAAGCGTTTCTTCTCTCCTAATGGAAATATCGAGAAGATTCCAGCACCTTTGAGATCCCATATTTCGTCGCCAAATTTGTCGCCAAGTCGCCAAGATGGTCGCCTAGGTCAGGGAACCAGACATGGCTGCTCCTAGTCATTCTATACTTATCCCCGTAAAACTCTCTTCCCAACCATAAGACTCACATTGCTGGCAATCGACTTTCCATGTTTGTAACAATATTTAATTTAATTCGAATAACGCGTCCTTTTGAAATTGCACGAGGAGTATTTTGGGATGCATCTCGTTATTTTAAACCTTGGTCAAATGATGAGGACCGATTCCACAAAATATCCGCCGTGTACTGGGGCCTGTGTGAAATATATCGAGAGTCCAACATTCTTCCACTGATGTGCTGCTGAAGTTTGGAGAGGGGGATGCTGGCTGATGAGTCGTCGTCGTCATTTGGCCATGGTTCAAAATTACGAGTTGCTTGTGTAGTGGTGAAAATAAATGACAGAAAAATTTACTACAAATTTAAACATATAGAGAAAGAGTTCAGTTTTTAAATCAGCTCTAAGTCTAACATTTTTAAACTATCAGTTAGTGCAATGTTTTTTAATTCTTAGAATTTCGTTGTTTAAACGGAATCAATTTACGAGATGTTACAGTCGCGTAGTAAATTTTGCGTATGCATCTAAATGCATACTTTGTCATATGCTGTACTGTGACGTCACATCTTTCTTCCTCCTGCAAGAAATGCATTGACGTGGCTGCTTGGCAAGCATCATGTGACATCATGAATTGATGCCATAATACTTTTTCATTAATTTTATGAATATTTATTTGAAATTGTACGACGTTGAACGAAGATTAAGCATATCAGTCGTGTACAGTGGCGGACTGGGTATGAAAATAGTGGTTGCCAGGAGTGAAATGAGACCCACTCACATGTACAACGCCATCATATACTGGGTATCCACTAAACGCGCCCCAATAACTAATTTCTGAACCTTTAGAGATAGGCATTTACTTCCAGTTGGAAAAATGCTTTAAATGGTGTACAGACTTACAGCTATATTATTTGAGTAAATAAATATACTACTGAAAAAGTTACGAAGTCTAAGTTTTTATACAGACCCCGGTCCTGAAAGTCATATTTAGTGAAATAATCATTATACATTAATATTTTAAACAAAAAAGTTCCAGACTTCTGCGACTAAAACTGACCGACTTATGAAGCATTGAATATCACTATTTTAGACCATTTCGGTGGCCACCTCGAGTAGGATCTTCCAATAAATATACAGCGTTTGCTCGACGCAGACACTGATTGGTGGAAAATTATGAAATTCAAAGTTCCCTAACTCGGTCAGTTGTAATCGCAGAAGAGTGAAACTTTTTTTGTTTGAAATGTTTAGTGTGTTGAAACTATTTTACTAAATATTGCTAATATGCCCTGGATAATGTATATGTTACCGGCAATGTATGAAATACGGTATTCTATAGAATACCTAGGTAATTTATAGAATGCCGAAAACTAACCGGCAATGTATGAAACGATTAACATTTCACACATTTCCTAGGCAATTTATAGAATGCCGAAAACTGATCGGCAATGTATGAAACGATTAACATTTCACACATTTCCTAGGCATTCTATAGAATTCAAAATGACAAATCGGCAAAGTATTAAATACATCGCCGATTCGATTTTATAAAAAATAAAATTAAGTGCAATTCAAAATAAAATTATTTATTTTCTTGATACAAGAAGTAGGTTCATATCGTTTTGTTTTCTTTAATAAGAAAGGTATACATTTTGTTTCGTACATCTTTAATTTTTCTTTACGTATTTTGTATAAAAGTTTTTCAATGGTAGTGTTTCATTACTTTTCAAAATAACATTTGTATTTGGGGGGGGGGGGGGGAAAGCCCAGGTTTTAAATAATTGCCGGTTATATACCACTAATATCATGACCGTTTTTCATACTTTGCCTAAATAGCATTTGCTATTCTATATAATGCCTAGGTTTTATATACAATGCCTAGGGAAAGTATATTATAATTCTCATATTTCATACTTTGCATACAAACGCCCGGCATTCTATAAAATGTCTAGGTATTCTATAGTTTTCTAGGTATTCTAGCGTTTCATACATTGTCGGTAACATATATAAAAATTTTGAGAACGAATAGAGAAACTTTTTTTCATAGTATATTTAATGATTTAAACAACATAAAATATAATTCTTTACAGCATTTAGGGCATTTTTCCAATTGGTAGCTATATGCCTATTTGTAATGGTTTAGAAATTTTCTATTGGGCCACGATTAGAATGAACACCATGTGTAGAATTAAAATATTTTATTAAATCAGTTACAAATAAGACAGGTGAAAGCAAGGAGATTATGAGTTTGGTGTAGAATAGCTGCATTTGATTTTTTATGCAATAAAATCTAACACGAAATACCACAGTGTTATTATGCTTTACCTCTAATAATGCTTTTGCTTGCAAATAATAAAAGCGAATATATGTATCGGTGTTGTCTGTCTGTTGGCGTTCAACAGGCAAACCTTTGAGACTAGGGTCACCAAATTTGGTACAAACATATTACGGAGGGTGCAAATGTATATCTAGGTGAATTTTTTAAAAAAAATTAATTAATTAAAAATTATGCACTAATTAATTAATATTAAGAAGTTCGTATTTTTCAGTGAAAACATAAATATAATTTTTAAGCAAATTTAAATTTAAAAAAAATCTTTCAAATGATACCTGGTTATTTGCTGTGCAATTTTGAAAAAATACGTTTAAGTATAATTTTTAACACGATTTAACAATGTTGTAGCGAAAGTCAAATCAATTTCAATAATGTTTTTCTCGTCTGTTAAAAACCATGATATAAAAATTTATTTTGATTCTTACAATATAAAACCTTCTTTTGTTGTAAGAAAATGCAGTTCATTTTTGTTGTTTCACCAATTTCTTTTAGCCCATTTTTTTCTTCGTTACTGCAAATTGATTTACTATATTATTTTGATAGATTTACTTTTCAGCAAAGTTCTTAAACCGTCTGTCCAATTATGGCAATATATAATCTTCCCAGAAGATTATGCCATTAATTTATTTGTTGCAATTAGGTTAAGTATTCACTTTATAATTAGCTTAATAATGTGTAACAATTGTAATTTAAATTAGAATTATGCATGGCCCCCCCCCCCAAAAAAAAAAAAGAATAATCTTCATTGAATCTCATGTTTCTTGGAAATTTTTTAACAGTTAAGATATAAATCATTAATTTCATTATATGCAAAACATACTGTATCAAATTTAGTTGAAATACTAACACATTTCCTGTCCACTGGTGTTTGTATAAAACTAATTAATTTCTTGGTCTTTTGTAATAGTCGAGCTTTAAGCTTTCCAAAAAATAAGTTGACGAATGTAAATTTGGTTGACATAATTAATTTAATACAGTTAATAAGGTGGACGAATCGGATTGTTGCCGAAGACGACTAGTATTTAGTACTATAAAAGCAAACAACTATACTACAGAAACAGAATAATAACAATTTGAGTTCATCTCTCGAAATTTTTTTTCTCTCACTTTTTTGCTTGAAAACTTTTTAAATTTTACTTTTACAATAGGTTGATATTCAACTGAAATAAATCAGCGGATGAAATTAGAAAAATAGTTATAATTCGTAATAATTAGGCTAACCTAAAAATTGAGAGATGTGTCAAAACAAATGGCAGATGTCATGAAACATTGGTCTTGATTGAAGGCTTCGCGATTTTGCGCTACAACATAACTTACAGCTGCATTCGCCAATAATTTCCGTTTAAATATTCACTTGCTACCAATGGGACAGAGGTAGTATCATTTATCGTGGCACGGAAAATGAAACGCATAAATGGTTACGCGAGAACATTCAATTTGCCGTCATGATTACACATTAAAAATGCTGAAAAACCTTGCAATGCGAAAATCAAATAGAGAAATATGCATTTGTGAACTTATCCACAAGGACTGCTTTGGTAACTGTTGAGATAAAATTTGTTTTGGATCATACTTTTAATTTATTTTTGCTTACCAGTTATTAATTTTTCATTGAAAACTTTGGTAATTACAGGCAGTGATAAAGTTTGATATTTTGCATTTATAATTTAGTGTTTTCAATGTATGACTGTAAGTCAAATTTTATTTATCTAAGTCATTACGTTTTTGAGTTATCGTGTACACATGGAAGAAAACATGCAGGCTGTACCGAAATTCCACAAACTTCCGAGAAACTTCTATGGGTAATTGTCCATGTCGAGACAAACAACTTTTAGGATAGAACATGGAGTCGCAAATGCAAAGGGTGAACTCTACAGGAGGCTCTTTGCCACAGGGGGGCCCGGGGGGCCACGGCCCCCCTGTCGGGGATGCTGTTCCCCCCGTCGGGGAAACTTTTTGTACGGGGTATTCAACTGTAGTTGATAAATAATAATTTGGCGAAAATTTGAGACCAATTTCATTACACTAGTCCCCCCTGTCGGGGAGATCGTGCCCCCCTGTCGGGCAAACTCTAGCGCCATTCCTGCTTTGTCAGTGAATTAAGTAGAAGAAAAGGATGCATCAGGTTAAGTGTACCACAGATTTAATGGAATCCAAATTCATGACAGCACAACATCAGTGTTGCATGAATAACAACACTGAAAGTCGTATACAACCTGACATATAATGGCAAGTAGGACGCCATATCAGCAACAAACCTTTGAAGTAGCATAAAGTAAGTGTTCAAAGGACTTGCCGGACGTTTCTCGTGTTGTGATTCGTGCAATTGTGTTGTTGTGCTATTGTGAATTTGTATTCCAATGAACCTGAGTTGCATACTCTATCTTATATTCCCTTATCTTTTATTTAATTCACTGCTAATGATCCCCCTTTAGCGGGCGACCTTTGGTTTTGCGACATCATGTTTCATTGCAAAAGCTGTTTGTCTTGATGTGTACGATCACTCCTAGAAGTCTGTCGGTGGAATTTCAAAACACCTGTATAGATCGACAGATGGTGAACCAACTGACGGATATTGTACAAAATTTGATAAAGATCTACAATTTTGGTGATAAAAGCCATGTGCCAAATTTAATTATTCTAGCTCTTTGTTTTTTTGAGTTGTCGTGTTAACGTGGCGACGAACCGTCAGACAGACAGATTTTACGTCGACGGATTTCATCCGAAATTTGATAGAAATCTACAATTTTGGTGTAAAGACCGAATACCAAATTTTATCTGCCTAGTTCACTTAATTTTTGAGATATCACGTTCAAAGACCGACATAATTCCAAAATTGTGTGTTTCGAATTGCAGGGACATCTAAAACGTGGAGATTCATCAAAATTTGGAGGTCTAGTTTTCTGACGATTGCAGTACTTCGTCGCTTAACAAGCAACACCAACATCTCAATTTTTTGAAATTTCAAAGATTAAGAAAAAACTGAATTTTTCGCAACCAATAACGAATATATCTGAATTTTTTAAACATCTGATATGGACATGAGACCGCATGGTTCTACCAGATGTGAAAAAAAAATTCAGAAATATTCGTTATTGGTAGGGAAAAATTCAGTTTTTTCTTCCTTTTTGAAATTTCAGAATAGATAATGAATAGATAATTGAAATAGATAATGTTGCTTGTTAACCGATTGCTTCCTCTTTGTATATTTAGTATGCGAAAAAGTAAAAAAAGTAGGTGAACGCATCTTGCTAAGAAAATTGTTACAGAGAGAAGATAACCTACTACAAAAATTAGCTAAAAGTAACTGTTCCTGATTAATTGTTAATCCTCTGCCTTTAAGCCTTTGTTTCTGATTAATTGTTAATTCTCTGCATTTAAGCCTTTGTTTCTGATTAATTGTTAATTCTCTGCCTTTAAGCCTTTGTTCCTGATTAATTGTTAATCCTCTGCCT
>BGPR01005878.1:35332-87446 GCA_013235015.1 Araneus ventricosus | reverse complement strand
TAATAAAATGGGTTAAATATCTACCACAATCTGAAGTTTAAAATTACGTTGTTAAAAGAACCATGAATATAAAATGATGCAAGATTCAATTGAAATCATATTCCCGGCAAACAAGCTGGTCGCCGAAGGCGGCTAGTCTTAAATACAGCTGAAATTTAAAAATTCTCATTATAATATTATTAAGTCATATTTGCAGGTAAAACACGCATATTTCTAAGTAAAGGTTTGTTCGATATTTAGAGTGTACTCATTATAGAATTTTAAAAAAAGGTTGCTTGAGTATATGCGGGGGGGAGGGGCGTATTGTTGCCTTTCCCGTTTGGTAAGTTTACTTCGAGCTGCTTGTGCCTCTATTGTACTATCAAAAATCGGAAAGATCCAGAAGAAATTTCTTCCATAATTATTTATGGAAAATTAAACTTGCATTTTGACATAAACTAAACAGTTTGAGAATCTAGCATTAGATTTACGTTTGAGATCATTTTAACTGAAATTATCTAAAACATGCAAAAAGTATTCAAGAATCAATTCAAAATCAATTTAAACTGAAATTTTTAAAGTCAAATAGTTGAAAAAATGAGCAAAAAGGAAATGTTATTTATATGCCAAGATACATTAAGAAATGAAGATCCAAAAAAAATTATATTTATTGTAGAAGCATCAAAAGATGATTTTAATGAATACTTTGAAATACGTCCTAGTGTCATCTAGCAAGAAAAATAAAAGTTATTATTTACTTAATGTTTAAAGTATATATTCTATAATTCAAAGCATTTAGCAGTTAATATTTCAATACATTTCATAAAGAACCTGCCCTCAATTATTTCATAATTTATTTTAATTTTTAGAAGTCTTAGAAAATAAAATTACGTTTTACGTGAAGACTATACATTGAAAGGGAAACTGCACATGTTTCGTGGCGCCATCTAAGGGTACCTCTGTGACCTAACTACGAATTACAGTAAAACCTGTCTATAACGATATTATAGGGACATAGAAAAAATATTGTTATAGACAGATTAACGTAGCAGACAGTCTGAGTATTTGCTCGGCCGATATTTATGTGCTTGTGTATGTAATAATGTAATAATTTTACAGCGCTTATTGATTAATCTTACAAAAACTCACTGACATATGTTTTATAAACTTTTCATTTTTATAAACTTTTTTTGAGAACTTTAAATCGAAAATTTTGTTACAATTTTTACTAACAATAAAAGTATGCACAAAAGGAAGATGTAGGCATACTTTCATTACATAATAATGCCAATGTTTTATATCATGTCTTCAAATTCCAATGTTTTACGCCGAAAGAACTTCGAGGCCAGTCCGAAGTGCTAACTGCGAATGAGCAAGTTCGAAAGTGCCTAGTAGAGTGAGGCAATGTTTTCTCACATTCTTAAAGAATCAGTCATTCTGATTCCCGGCGTAGAGGTATAGAATGATGTTTTGTTATTTTATATTCTGGACCACGGGGCGTCGTTTACTGAGGGAAACCAGAGGGAGTGTTCTCCCCTAAACTTTCTCGTATACTTCCCCAAAAAGGTGCCGTTTCTCCTTCCCCCGGGTGGCTAAAAAAAATCGAACCAACTGTTATCCAGAATCCAATGACTATCAGAAGATTTTTCATTATAATGATTGAAAAATATCTAGGTAAAGAATCCAATTCAAAGATATGCATATCGATTAAAACGCATGTATCGCATACTGCTAGGTTTCACTCTTGCTGTGTCAAGGACAAATTGATGGAATTCGGTCCTTTCGCATGCACAGAAGATTACTTCCAGTACGCATGTGCGTGGAGATAACGGATTGGCTTCAATAGTAAATTACACAGATCGACAGACAGTCAACCCTTTGACGGATTTGGCCCAAAATTTTATACGGACCTACACTCATGACGATAAAACTATGCACCAAATTTTATCCATCTAGCTATTCAGGTTTTTGAGTTATAGTGTTCACATGGCTTCGGACATACAGACAGACAGACTTACCGTTGACGGATTTTGTCCAAAATTTGATAGAAACCTACAAATTATGTTTAAAGACCACATACCAAATTTCATCCCCGTAGCTCTAATAGTTTTCGAGTTATCGTGTTCACAGACTCATAGACAGACATTATTCCAAAATTGTGTTTTTCGGACTCAGGAGGTCTAAAACGTGGAGATTAGTTAAAATCTCGAGTTCGAATTTTTTGACGATTACAATACTTTCTCTTTGTATACTTCGTATACGAGAAAGTAAAAAAATTCGCGATTGTATTGTACCAGCTTTCTAAAGCTGTCAAATTATCTTATAGACAGGTGTATCTAAAAAATGATTATCGCTGTAAGCAGGTTCAGAATACATAGAGTAAATAGGAATTCCACCAGGTCCAAAGAAAATATCGTCATAGGCAGGTTTATCGTTATAGACAGTATCATTATACACAGGGTTTACTGTATATCGTAAAGTTATTTTAGGAGTATATGATGACAATATAAAATAATTTTGCTTCATGATCCTCATCAATAAAGCAAAAAATGATGTGAGGGCTTGAAAATAATACCGGATGCTATTTGCACTTGCTAAGCCAGAGAAAAAATCATATTATGTTCATCACACCTCTTATTGTCGTTACGCCACCAAAAGCGGATCTAGAAATCCGTTAATGGGGTTGGGTACTGCGAAAAAAATTCAATACTTTTAAATCTTAAAAATTAACAATTAATTACTTGAATTAGTTATTAATTTTAAATTCATTCAAATTTATTAATTATTTTTTACATTATTTCACTGATTAAATTTTAATTAATTAAATTTTAACCGGTTAAATTTTAATTAATTAAAATGTAAATGTTTAAATTTTATTTGGTTAGATTTTGATTAAATTTTAATTAATTTAATTTAATTTCTTAAATATATACAAGGGTGGATCTAGGAATCCGTGATGGATGCTGAAGAAAATCTATTTTTTGTATTTTTAACTTTAAAAAAATGCTATATAATCAACTAAAATAGTTTCATTTTATTTTATTACTCAAAACGTTTTCTTCTCTTCATAAGATTGCCAATTAGACTTTGAAAATCTCCTTGATTTTTTTCTTTTAAAATATGTCAACCTTCCACACTTTCGATTTTGCTCGTCATATCTAGAATTCTGATTTTAATTGAAACTCCGAACTTTAAACCAGCGGGAGTGGTCTCCCCTAAACTTTCTCGTATACTTCTCGAAAAAGGTCCCCCCCCCCGTGTGAATAAAAAAATTCGAACCTATTATAACCCAGGATCCAATGACTATCAGAAAATATTTAGGTAAAGAATCAAATTCAAAGAGATGCTTTCCGATTAAATGCGTATCGATTTCTACTCTTGCTTGGCTCAAAGACAAAGTCACATAATCCTTCAGCGTGCACAGATTGCTACCAGTACGCTTGCGCATGGACAATCGGATGGAAAAAAAGCGTCAAGCAAGAGTCAATAAATATCGTGCACAAAAGATTGCGTCCAGTACGCACGCGCGTGGAGATAGTGGACTCGTTGGAGATGCGATTATACAGACCGACAGACAGTCAACCTTCTGACGGATTTGGCCCAAAATTTTATACGGGCCTACATTCATGACGATAAAACTGTGTATGAAATTTTATCCATCTAGCTATTCAAGTTCTTGAGTTATAGCGTTCGCATGACCGCGGACATACAGACAGACAGACTTCCCGCTGACGGATTTTGTCCAAAATTTGATAGAAACCTACAAATTATGTTTAAAGACCACATACCAAATTTCATTCCAGTAGCTCTAATAGTTTTCGAGTTATCATGTTCACAGCAGACAGACACACATAATTCCAAAATTGTGTTTTTCGGACTCAAGGCGGTCTAAAACGCGGAGAATCATCAAAATCTCGAGTTCGAATTTTTTGACGATTACAATACTTTCTCTTTGTATACTTCGTATACGAGAAAGTAAAAACCTTCAAAGTTGCATGGATATTATTGTCGCTGTGGGTTGCATTCTTCAATGGTATAAGGCCCTCTTGAGGTAAAATCCCATAAAAGTCTGGGTTAAACCTTAACTCGAGTGGGGGAATAAAATTATCAATCATAGGTATAAATGTCACTCGTGTTAAATATTTTTCAGTCTTGCTTGAAGGAAAAATTTCTCTAGTTATTTCCTTGCCACATGTTTCAGGAACCTTCATTTCATTGTCAACATCGTCAGATACACTTGTTACTTTCTCGTATACGAAGTGTACAAAGAGAAAGTATTGTAATCGTCAAAAAATTCGAACTCGAGATTTTGACGAATCTCCACGTTTTAGACTTCCCTGAGTCCGAAAAACACAATTTTGGAATTATGTCTCTCTGTGTGTCTGTGAACACGATAACTCGAAAACTATTAGAGCTACGGGGATGAAATTTGGTATGTGGTCTTTAAACATAATTTGTAGGTTTCTATCAAATTTTGGACAAAATCCGTCAACGGGAAGTCTGTCTGTCTGTATGTTCGAGGTCATGCGAACGCTATAACTCAAAAACTTGAAAATCCAGATAGATAAAATTTTATACACAGTTTTATCGTCATGAATGTAGGTCCGTACAAAATTTTGGGCCAAATCCGTCAAAGGGTTGACTGTCTGTCGGTCTGTATAATCGCATACTTGTTCAGTTTTGAAACTAACTCCCTGCGCATGCCTACTGGTGGCAATGCCTGTGCAAGGAAGGGACGTTCCGAAACTTGGCAGTTTGCCAAAAACCAATTCTGGAGTGGTTTTGAAAGGAAGCAAACATTTAGGGAGTCTCGCCAGGTCCTGTTGCGCAAAAGAATGAGCAGAGGATTTGAATTTGTTTTGATCCTTCAAACCACGCGTGGTTCCAACTTTGGTTTACTTGCGACGGAAGTTTATTTGACGTCTTTTATTATTCTAGTTTTCTCTACATGTGTTAGGAGTATACGAGAAAGTTTAGGGGAGACCACTCCCGCTGGTGTTCAAAAGTTAAACATAGTTCGTGAAATGCAAAAAAAATTGGAGGTAATACAAGTACAGTGGCTCAAAATAAGTTGTGGAGAATTGTGGGACCTACAATAGGGTAAAAAAGTGAAAATATTTTTTTTTATGTCGCTATACCGCGGAAAAGTCGCGAATTGGTGAGAAATAAAATGAGGAAAAAAGTAAGGAAATTTATTACTACAGTGATCCTCTTGCTTATGTGCGGGCGCATGGGACAGCGAAAAAAACGCGCATAAGTGAGAGACGCGCATAAGTGAAAAACCACAAAAGGGAGCTTAAAAGTGAAACATCGATACAGTGTACATGTATTGTTAATTAATACTATGCATATGGTACTGAAAAATGTAAATAAGATGTTTCAAAGTGTAAATACGTGTATAACTTCCGTTAATTATTAACACAAAGAAAATAGAAATGCTCCCGATTTTTTAAAATCGCTCTCATTGTCGATTCTGGGATATTAAAATGCTCCGCTAAAACTTTTTTCGATGTGCAAGGATTTTCTTCGAATTTTTTTAATAACACCCATTTTTAAAAAAACGACAATTTCGTACTTTTTGCCATTTTAAAACGTAACCATCTAACCATAACCAAAACTCCAAAGATGGTTCTTTCGTTAGCGATCAATGCCACGTGGTACGTACCTCTCTAATTGGCTGCTGTATAAATGCGACTTACTGACGTCAATCACAAGAACCCCCTCGTATACCCCTGTGTATAAGTTAGAGGAATGTGTTCCTGGAATCTGAAGAATAGAGGAAGGGCAAGGGAATGCATTCCTAGAAGCAGAACAAATAGGGGTTTTGTTCTACTGGAAAAAAAAAACTTTTTGAACTAAGAAAATTTTTGCGACGCGCATAAGTGAGAGGTGCTTTTTTAGTGCGGCGCATAAATGAATAAGAGTTATCATTGTTTTCCTTTCTCCCTGGCCGGGACCGCGAGAAAAACGCGCTTAAAAGAGAGCGCGTATAAGTGAGAGGTCACTGCATCTTCCGTTCCCGCAAGTGCCTTAAAAATCGCAAAAAGTGACAAAAATTGAATGTTTTTCAATAATTTTTTAAATTTTAAAATTTTTCTCTATCTATTTATTATAGCATTATATGTTAAGTACTCAACTTCTTAAGAGGAATAAAATTTATTTTATCAAAATCTTTCGATAACTTCCGGTGGTATTCCCTCCAAAATTGACAAAATAAAAGTGAAATTACTTCAATATGCTATTTTTAATTCCTAATCCTCAACATAACCTTCATACCTCATCTTGTCGATAAATTGCAACATGTTTATGTATATACATAACAAAATGTTATTTAGGTCTAAAAATACATCAGTTTCCTTTATTTTTTTTTTGTTAAACTC
Source organism: Araneus ventricosus (assembly GCA_013235015.1). Lineage (NCBI taxonomy): Eukaryota > Metazoa > Arthropoda > Arachnida > Araneae > Araneidae > Araneus > Araneus ventricosus. The sequence continues at coordinate 81,087 of BGPR01005878.1, read as the reverse complement.
CAAAATTACAATATTTGTTACTTAATAACGAATGGTAAAAAAGCGGAAAGTAACAAAAAAAAAAAATCAACAGACCATCCAGAGCTATTATTCAGAGTTCAAGCTATTAATATATATATATGTTACTTAAATTTCATATAGTGAATTTTTCTCTTTCTTCAAAGAGATTTATGGGAAAATTCGGACATTACGGGAAAAAACGGCATTTCTGGGCTTCCATAAACTTTACTCTATGCTTCTGATCAGCGCTGCCCTTATGATTTTTTTTGAGAAATTTGAGAATTTAAAAAATTATTGATAAACAATCGATTTTCTTCACTTTTGGGGTTTTTGGGGGCTTTTGCCGAAACGGAAGATACCAGTCAATTTCCTTACATTTTTTCCTAGTTTTATTCTTCACCAATGCGAAAATTTTTCGCGGTACAGCGAGATTTTTTAAAAATGTTGACTGTTTTCGGCCCACCCTAACATACAATCGCAGGAACTCACGTTTTGCAGTGGAGATTCGGTCACGAGTGTTTTTAGTGATCTTCATCAATGCCGCTGGAAGTGATGAAGATGAAAATGATTTAGGCTCACTCCGTTTCACAAAAAGTTTATAATGATTAGTAACCTTCATTAGTGTTTTTGCTTTCTGGCTACAATGCTTACATGAATTTTTGTAAAAATAGCAAGTATATTCAGGAAGATAAAATATTTTTTTAATAAATATCCCCCAGTTATTTCGTATGTTTTTTTTTTTTGCCTATAACATTTAGAATTTTCAACCCTATAATACAAAACTTACAGAATAGAATATATTAGCGGAACATTATATTAAATTAAAAGTAATTATTTTGAGTGTTCAAGGAAATATGAGTATTTATATTAAACAATTTGCATATATGCAAATCTTAATATAAACTAAATCAAAACTTAATAATTTGCATACATGTAACTGCATAAATGCAAAATTTGTCATAATTTTCTTTCCTAATTTCGAAGTCAGATATATAGAACAGCTTATTTAAAATTTCCTGCTGGATACCGATACGATTCAGAAGAAAACTCTAAGAGAAATTAAATGATGAGGGTTTTTTTTTTTTTGACAAATCGATATATTTTAAGCTTGAATCTTCGTATGGGTATTTAATATATTTTTAACTGTTATACAATCCAATATAACTATTCGAGGATTCAAATTTAACAAACAAGTTTTCTCTCCCCACTGAAAACTACCTCACCAATCGTCTTTTTAATAGGACAACACCAGAGTTATGTATCAGTATGCCGTACTTATATACAGGGGCAATCACCCCTTTAATACGCAATTGTGTCTTACTTGTTACTATATTATTCTGGACAGTCTTATGATTTCAGACCCGAAGGGAGGGACTTGAGCCCCCAAAGATTTCCCTGGATCCGCCCTTGTACGCCACTGTCTCTTATTTCAGCGGTAATTGAACATATTTGGAAACGTTGCATCTAAATAGTGATTGAAAAAAAATAGGCAGTCTGCGGATTAACTTGCTGGCCAGAGTTAACTCGGGTTGCAGAATACAGCCGTGAACAGTGCCACCGTCACGGCTAAACTAAGTAGTAAAAAAAAAGGTCACCTCTTTCTCATAAGCAAACTTTCGGCATGTTTTTTTTTTCATATTTAGAATTCTAATTTAATAAGTTTTTTGCTTCAAAACTAAAATAAAATTGCTATAGTAGATTTGTAGAGGCTTTTGGATCAAACCTGGATTCGCGATCCAGCCCTTGGTCACGAATCCCTCCAAAAAACTTCAGAATTTTCGGAACACAGTCAGGATAACCGTAATTTAATAAGTTTTTTCCTTCAAAACTAAAATAAAATTGCTATAGTAGATTTGTAGAGGCTTTTGGATCAAACCTGGATTCGCGATCCAGCCCTTGGTCACGAATCCCTCCAAAAAACTACAGAATTTTCGGAACACAGTCAGGATAACCGCTGGATCTCAGAGTCGAAAGTAAACTTGTCATTTGACAAATATCGCAGAAAGTCTGTTAAATTATATTGTAAAAGCGTGAAAAAATATATTGAGATCTTACATATTTATAAATATATTATTAAATTCATATTGTGCGACGCCTTTGTTCTTTTCAATTTGGTATCTGGCAATGTTATAGCTTGTTTTGATTAAATTTCCCACGTTAGATTTTTTTTGTTCTTCGCACATGGGGTTATGTTAACAGTTACTTGTACCACGGGTTAGTTGCATCTATTTCGTTAAGTTTTGAAGTATCAACCCAGTTTTTTTGTGTTCAATATAATTGTATTTGCGTTCATACATTAATGGCTGTCGCTTGTTATTTCTTAGTATTTTTTACAGTTACTTGTTAATGACTTTTCGTGTTCTAGGTATATAAACTTGATGCATCTATGCAGTTAGGAACAATACCATTTGATAAATTTTTCATTCGCTGTTATAAACTGTACCTTAAAGTGTGTTCTTTTTTTTTAGGCAAAGCTGAACTTCGCAACTAGCTTAGAAGACTACTAATAATGCAATAATTAATTGTAGACCAGTGCAGTGTTTGAATTTTTTCCACTATGTTATACATAAATCTAAACAGTACGCATTGGAATTTGCTTGTGACTGCATAACTGTGTCCAATAATGGCATGTGGCGAGATAAATAGGTTGAATTGGTTTAGGTTCTCAAAACATTAATCATGCAATTTGCAACAAAATTTCCAGTTACTTTTTGATTCCTATATTTTCATGCGTTTCAAATTAAGTTGCAGGTTTCATAAACTATAAGAGACAGATTTTCAAAATATCAACAGTTTTATTAATACCTTTATTCAAATTTTAATTGCTTTATGTTCTGCTTTTGGGCCATTCTCCACTATAACCCCCCATTTTTTTTTATTTGTATATGTTTTTTGTTTATGCAATATTAAAGTATATGAGTTAATCCTTAGGAAATGAAAATTTAGTTAAAACAAATATTTTAATATGGAATCAATTGTTGAAGGTCAGCATTATAATTTTTAAGTTTTCTCATTACATTTATCATTTTGAAATTCTTGAAATTGTATTCATTTGGTGTTTATATGAGAACTTATGACTAAAATGTAGTCACACATGCAATCCAAAACTTCCCAATGCATGTTTCTTTTACTATAATGTTCAATTATCCTTTATCTTTATTGCTTTATAAAGTTTGATATTCAAGTCACCAAATTAACCACCTGTTTACTCAAAACTGTGAATTAGTGTTGTTACTTTTCTGTTAAAAATAGTCCATATTATGTATATAGTAAATATTATGAATTATGTAATGGCCTCATTAAAAAAAACCCTAAAATACATATATAATTAAGTAAAATATATAACTTCAAGATTTTACCTAAATACCTTACCTGTTATCTATAGTAGTTTTTATTTCATTAGAAATTTAATTACCATTCTAAGTTTTGAATTCCTACTGCTGACATGGAGTAAAATTCAGACATGGCCCGTGCTTGCGTAACATTAAGTACGTCTCATGCATAACACAAATTAAATAAATTTTATTGAATAATGTATTTGGCAAAAATTTAGTATAATTGGATAGAGGTACTCTTTAGCTGTTAGGAAAAAAATATAATGGCAATATACAAGTTCTAAATTCACAGACTTCATGACATATAAAAGTCAAAGTGGAAATTAATTTTTTTTCTGAGCCCGTGTATAACGAGCATATTAAATCATTTTTTAAGTATTTAAACTGTAATTATTTTGTTCTCTACCTGAAATTTGAGAAACAGTTCTGCTTTTGAATTCAATTGCAAAACAAAATAAATACACATCTTACTTTACTATTTTTACATAAAGTCTGCATATGTCCCTTGCATAACAGGAGAATGGCCCTTTTGTTACTCATTTTAATTTCTTGAAAGATCTCGGTTGCTGGCTCTTATTTGAGTATACCTTTGATTAGACGTAACCTCATCCTAAAAAATTATCTAAACAGCTAGTTTTCATATTTCTTTCATTTTTTTAAAGAATTTTTTTAGCTAGTTCTTCCATTATATATGCTGTTAGATTATTTTTCTTCCCTACTGGCCTGCCTTACACCCTCTTGGGTAGGCTGGGTAGGTGTAGGTTTTAAATTAAATTTGTATATGCTGCTGCAGCAGCATGCTTGTCAGTATGAATTTCTCTAAATTTATTTAAATTCTTGTAATTGTGTCTGATTATAACTTTTAAGATGCCTTTATCTGGATTTTAAGTTGATTATTGTATTTTACATTTCAGATTAAAAGAAGCTGAGTCTATTGAAATACTGGTGTTCATCTTTTCTGGATTGCTATTCGGAATTCTGCATTTTTATCGATTATCTACCGGATGATTTAGGTAAGCTAATCTTTTAATCCCTTCTCAAATTTGTCTGTTTAGTTTTCATTTTCTTAAATTTTTCGAGTAACGATTCTAAATTTGTTTTGAAGTTTAAGCATCTTCTCAAAAACAAAAAGTTTTAGAGAAGATGCTTAAACTTCCTGATATCAGGAAATAACTTAAGTTATTTTTGAATATTCCGAATTTTGTATTTTAAACAGAATAGAAGTTGTAGATTTTGTAAAGGAAGATTTCATAATAATATTGTGAACAAGACAAATATGATTTTTCCCTTTAAATAGTGTGTCCCAAGCTCAGTTCATGAATCGAATTACGGCATTTTTACACTTTTAATCTATAATTGTCATTCATATACATTCTCATTCGATACCAAAATGACCAGTAACTCATCTTAAATGTTCTGTGGACTCTTAGTTGAATAAATATGACAATACATTCCCAAAATAAAAAGGGGTACTCTAATGTGGTTGTACAGAAAGCTACACTGTTTAGGGGTCAATAACAGGATAAAAATCATTCTTATTTATAAACTTTTCCTTACGGCTGTACAGATGCTGTACCAGCAGAATTTTTACTTTGTTTATGGGTTGGTACTACTAGTGTACCAGTAAACAATTGGTATTTTAATCCCCCAGTTGAACTAATCTGTCTCTGTTCTAAACACTAAGATGATTGTTTTATCCCTTTCCTATTCAGTCCTCTCATGTGCTATGGGTGGTTTGAATACTAATAGGGACAATGGGAATAACTCCATGAGTGGCGAGTGAAGGTACAGAACTTATCTTCCAATTACTTGGAAAGAGGGAGCACACATTTCCCATTGTAAGCAGTGTGCAAATCTAAAAGTTAACATATCTATAACTACTCAATCAAATTGTGTTAATGTTCGTACATCCTAAATGTCAACTTTGCATTTTAAATCTTTTGGCATCCCATCAAAATCTTGTATGCCAACTTTTCTTTTTATATAATTGCATTGCTGTTTTGTATCAAGTATCCCATACTTTTTATAAAACTTTTTACTATTTCTGAAACCATTTATTCTAGACTGTATATTTCCTTGTTGTAGAAGGTCTTAAGATTTATGGCAGTGTTTTTCAAACATTTTTCACAAGCTGGAAAAGTGGATTTTTAAAATTTTCCATTAACAAAAATGCTAATTCATTAGAAATTCAGTAAATTTGATTCAGAATGCATTTTTATTTATAATATCTGATATAAATGGTATGAGTGCATGTGGTGCTCATCTCAATGCTTTTTCGATGGAACCATAGTTTTTTATTAATAAAAATTCTGCTTATTGTCTATAAATTTATTTTTAATTAGGATGTGAATATAAGTTGTATAAAGCAATTTTTAAATCTTGTAACCTACTTTTTTTTTATATGAGTTATTAATAATTTTTAAATGGTTGTACAGAAGTTACTAATACTTGATGTCTAATAAAATCTACAAAATATCTGTAGTATTTTAATTTAATAGGAAATGTAACACTGAAGCATAATCTTTTCTATATATGGAAAAAGTTTTTAATTAATGAAAGATTACCTAATCAATTGTCATGGAACCTTCACTAAAACCTTGTTTATGCTTCATAATATTTCTGAGTAAATTTTGAAGAAAACCTTTTAAATAGTTTGGATTTCTGCAGCATATAAACTATATATGAATTTCAGTTTTACATTATAACTTTGATAAACTGACACTCATTAAACCATCAGTTTTTGTTATCCGTCCTCATCTAAAAAGTAAAATAGGTTTGTAATATTACAGTACATTTCTGTATATTACTACTCTTATATTGAAGTTTTTATTGATTGTTTTTTTAAATTAAACACAATATGTATGTATTATTCACTTTTAAAGGATTTTATTTCACTTTTCAACCTGAGCCAGCGGTGAAATCGCGCTACTGTATATATGTATTAAGAACAGGGTTGTCGATTTTTTTTGATTTTTTTCAAAAAAATCGATTTATTTGATTTAAATCGGATTTTTTTTATTTAAATCAAGATTTTTTTGATTTAATGATTTTTTAAAACTATATATATTTTTTATTATTTAACATTCGTATATTAGACAATGAGCATTACAGTCATAGAATTATATATATAACAACATACCAGTCATTAAGCTGTACTTTATTTAAAAAAAAAAAAAAAATTAAATTTAATTCAAAAATGTAACAACTATTTGAAAAATATTTTTGAACTAAAATATAACAATAATATACTTTTGAAATATAAGACAATTTTATTAAGGAAAAAAGGAACAATATAATAAAAATTGTCATTTCTTGACTATAGATATATTATTGTATGTTAAAATATTATGGAATTTTACACTCAGCTGTTCATTTGTTTCATTACAAACACAAGTTTTGAAGCTTTCTCTACTCCTAATCTGTTTGACCCAAAACATTAAATAAAAAAATTTCTAGATAAAATTTTTAAATTCAGGCTTCTAGGTGCATTGAGTCACCATCAGGACTACCTGTGTGCCAAATTTCATGACTGTAAGTGTGATAGATTCATCTGGACATTGCGCGCAAGCTCACAAACACTGTCTTTTATAAGTATAGATCATAGTTTAAAATGCACTATGTAGATGTTTGTATATCTTTTGGAGCATTTATATGCATTACTTAATTATTTTACATTTGAACATTATTGCAATATAAAAACTTTGTTGTCCCCAACACTATTTAGTTAATTATTAAAATGAAACTCACTGCATTTTACTATGTTCTTTCTTTGTGAACATGATCCTAATATAAATACACGAAAATAATAGGTTTAGGATAGGGCAAATAGTCCTTTTAGAATGTATATAGCAGTCTTATGAAATTTTGTTTCAGAATAGGAATTATTAAAGATAAAGTTCGGGAAAATTCCTTGACTCAGAGATAAGAAGTTTTTTAGATCTGGATGTTTAACAATTTTAGCAAAGTAACTCGAAAATCTTGCTCCAATATTCTTGAAGTTTTAATTTATAATTTTCTGTAAGATTCAACAATAATTTTCGAGTGTATCAAGGTGGCTGTATCTAAGGGGGTTCTCATGAGCCCCCCCTCCCGGAATGAAGCAAGTTTTTTAAAATACTTTTTTTGTAGATTCTATGTCTAGACAATAAACTAAACCCATTCATGATGTTTTCTTATCATATTTCAAAAAAATTATTGCCTTGCGCCGCAAAGGGTTAAAATCTAATTTGCTTGCGTTGTCAAAAATAAAGATATAGAAAGTACTCTAGTTACATCAATTCAATGAAATATATTTTTATGTTCTATATATTCTTTCTTTAAATATATATTTAAAAATATTTTAAAATCACTATTTAAAGATACATGAACAATTTTATTTCATTAAAACAGATTAACTTGATATTTAAAATAAAGTGATTTAAATCAGTGATTTTAATCAACTGATTTAAATCACCGCAACCCTGGACATCGCACACACAAACATTGCCTTTTATAATTATAGATCATAGTTTAAATTGTGCTATGTAGATGTTTGTATTTCTTTTGGAACATTTGTATGTATTACTTATAATTATCTTGCATTTGAACATTATTGCAATATAAAAACTTTGTTTTCCCCAACACTATTTAGTTTTCTGCAATATTAAAATGAAACTCAATGTATTTTACTATGTTCTTTCTTTGTGAAAATGATCCTTTCACCATGTTTATTTTATAAAAAAGGAGCATCTCATACTTTGCATTTTATTGTGTTGCTCATTAGAGTTTTATTTAAAATCTTATTTGCTTGTGTTCTCAAAAATAAAGATATGGAAAGTACTCTAATTACATTAATTCAATGAAATATTTTTTTATGATTTATATATTCTTTCTTTAGATATACATTGAAAAATATTTTAAAATCACTATTTAAGGATACATGAACAATTTTATTTCATTAAAGCAGATTAACTTGATATTTAAAATAAAGTGATTTAAATCAATGATTTTTTTTAAAAAATCAGTTGATTTAAATCGCGATTTAAATCTGATTTTAATCAACTGATTTAAATCGCCGCAACCCTGATTAAGAAATTTCTGTTATCTGTTTATCTGTCACATTACTGTATTTATATGGATATTGAAGGGAAAATCAGCAGAGTGGAGTATGCAGAGATGAGATTATTTTTAAACACATACACATAAGGCAATTATAACGACACAGACATGAAGACGTTTACAAGTAGGGTAGACCAGTGCTAGTTGGCCATAGGGGCATGTTAGGCAGTCGAGATATTTTTAATACTTTTCAGTGTTTAACGCTGCCATTCCAGACAAGTGTGCATTCTCCCGCCTTCCTTCTTCCACATCAGCATCATTGAAGAAGTAGCATTCATTAAAGAACCAGCCAGAATTTTCTTATTTTTGCTAAGCTGAGTAAATTTTCTCACTTATGAATAATCATTTTTTTCCTTGCTTGTAAATTGTAATTCCCATTTTTACAAATAATATTCAAAAAGATAATTCTTCAATCCCTACACTCATGAGAAACAAAAATGGCGATATGGGGCTAATTGGGCCATTTCGCAAGGAGCACGTTGGCCCGCGCTGCTACACAGGGTTTACAAGGATGTGCGTTATAGAAATATCTGACTATGTGGGATGGAATTGTACCAGATTTATTTTGCAAGATACTTGTTATAAAAAAAATGTGGACTGAATTTTGATTTTAATTACACAATACTATTTCACGATCGTGAAAGCTGCATCTCAGTTTCTATTGAATAGAAATGCACAAAATTTGTATATAATACAAATAATGCGGATAATAACAAAACTATGTTACTTAAATTAATAAAGTGTAATAATATAGAAGGATGTTTTGTGATAGTCATTTCATGTTAGTATTGGCTCAACTTACCCTGCAGTCAGGGCAGGTTGGGCAACAATGACATGGTGTCAGTGTGAGATTTTAAATTAATCTTTATAGTTAATATATTCAAATTTTACTATAGCAAATTATTTCTGAAGGTTCACTAATAGTGTCAGCTTAAAAATTTTTTAAAAATTTTGAATTCCTTATTTCTAAAAATTCTTAGAAGAAAAAACGGCTCAACTAGCCCTAGTCTACCCTACTTAGTCAGAAGTACATATAGAGCCTCTTACTAGCTCTCCGTGACAAAGTACATCAATGGAATCATGGGATACATGTGACGTATCGCATCATGATATCATCGTACAATATGACATCATCACAATTGCGTGTGATTGGTTTAATATTAAATGAGGAGAAAGAAGGAAACTCAACTGCGTATTATTTCCAACATATATCAATTTTTGATTAGTTACCAGCAATATGGCGCTTCATTATTAAAAATTCTCCTTGTTTTTTTAAAATTAATAAAAAAAAAGTATCAGAATTGATGATTTTCAGACACATTCGTATTCCCTTGCTGTTCTACATCTTAACCTCTACAAATCTTGATAACCTCTTTGTTGTACTGGAAAAATATTGGTAGGGTGACCATAATGAAATGTTTGATGGTCTGAAAACTTTTGGTCCAAATGTGATAGAATTTGTTGTATTGTCAACAGGATTGTGATTTTGATAAAGAAAATTGTCCTGAACATTGCCTTCTGAGAGAACTCTCATTATGTTTGGAGTTGATAAGATTTAGCAAAGAAAACAAAAGTTTACAGTTGAAAATAATATTTATTCCATTTTGATTTCATTAATATTTTTCAAATTCTTATATCATTTCCAGAAACCATACTTTTTAATCACATTTTTAGATTTGAAACTTGACAAGTTTAACATATTTGTCTCGCATCTATCCCTTGAAGCATTGTTTTTTTTTTAAATCAAAATTTTATCTGTTTTAAAGCATATACAGTAATTTTTTGCTTTTGAGCCTTGATCACTTTTTTTAAGTTATAAAAGATGCTAAAAATCATTAAAAAATTTTTACTTTTTTTTCAAAACAAATTCTCTGTATGTATTTCTTTTAAATGGTCAAATTGAATCATTTTTAATAATTGTTAGCAAATATCTAATTATCACCTGTAATAAATTTCAAAGTGTTTGCGTTAGGAAATTTATAATGAATTATTAAGAAACTATTAGCTCTTACAAGAATTTTTTCTTAATATAGTTAATTTTGAGGTTCGTATTTGCTTTCAGAAGCTCTGTTAAATTTTTCTTTTGTTCGAAACCTTGATTCTTTTTTAAATTTTCTTAATTTTCAAGGTATATTATCTTGAAAGTGGAAAGCGTTGATGCAAATGAATGCATATCATTTTAGCAATTTTCTTTTCAGATAATTCAGCTAATATTAGGAAGGAGGATGTTAGCTACTCTTACTGCTTTAAATGCTTCAATCATTGATTGGTTCAATTTTGTTATCCAGTATAGTTACTTCCTTATTAATGTACCTGCAATAAAAAATATCTAATAGTCTATTTTCACACGACTTTGATATATTTTAATGATTTTATATTAGAATATATTTAAAATAATAAAATTTTTATCTGTGTGCTAAAATAAGAGGCCTTTTTGTTTATTATTAATTTTATTTTATAATTAAATGTTCAATTTAATATTTATTTTTATTTGGTAAATGGTGAGAAAATTTTTGACTGGTTACCAGCAATATGGTACTCCATTATTAAAAATTCTTCAATGATTAGACTTTCTATTCATTGTCATGACAAAGCACTTAACAGAGATTCTTTATAACTTCCAGTACATTGATATGTAGATTTTTACTTAAAAAGTGTTTAATAAATAAGTCAGATAATGAAATAAATTTAAATAGATTCCTTATAAGAATACTACTTATTGCAATAGTTTTCATTACATGACTTTAGGAAAAATCCTCTAGATCCTCTCCTACATGGTCTCTAGAACCCCAAACCACCCCTTGTTCAAAGGTTTATATATATATGTATGGTATAACTCTTTGCTTATGTTATCTTGTGAACATAACTGGAGTAATTTTTATTGGACTTGAATTGGTGAGGGATATGTTGTAAGGATGGTAAAAATTTTTGCTGAGTTCATAGATGGACTATCCAGCTCAAAGGGAGTGGAAATTGTGGTGGGTTGAAATCCTGCCCCCCAGCTCCCTTACGATGAAAGATAGAAAGAAAATACAAATTAGGTGAATTATTGCTTTATCATACCAAACAACTTTTGTATTGAAAGTTTTTCGATAGCTACAGTTACTTTGAAGTAATGGCCTGAAGGTGAACAGGACTATCTTGTGAACATAACTGGAGTAATTTTTATTGGACTTGAATTGGCGAGGGATATGCTGTAGAGAGGGTAAAAATTTTTGCCGAGTTCATAGATGGGCTATCCAGCTCAAAGGGAGTGGAAATAGTGGTGGGTTGATATACCCCCAACTCTGTTATGATCAAAGATAGAAAATACAAATTAGACGAATTATTGCTTTATCATACCAAACAACTTTTGTATTGAAAGTTTTTCAATAGCTGCAGTTACTTTGATGTAATTGCCTGAAGGGCGATTTTCATCCCTGATCTTCTGACTGTTTCTAACATAATCTTTAATAACTGGAAACTATCTGTGTAGTACTCAACATGTAAGCATATTTTATAATATTTTGCATTGTATTAAATCACTGCATTTATACTCTTGTGCTTTGAAACAACATTAATTACATTTTTGTGTGCATGATGTTATTATGAGAATTAATTGTAAATTTTTAAAAATAATATAAAGACAATGTAAGGAGGTTCAAATCTTCTTTAAATTTTGAACCTGTTCATGCGACACCTTGTTAGAAAGCTCTTACAACCCTTTTTCATCAAATACTCAAACCCTTATGAAACTGGTAGAGGAAATGGTGGAGTTGTTGAAATTCTTTTTGTCCTTTTATCTCCATACACTCTCCCGCTGGTGTGGTGTGGAGGTTTGGAGAAGGAGGTGCTAGCTCAGGTGTTGTCCTCGTCATCTGACCGCAGTTCAAAATTACGAGGCCTGTCCCAAAATAGCCCTAGTATTGCTTCAAAATGCGACATTAGTATAAGTAAACTGTCCCTAGTCAAATGGAGTCTACTTTCAGTTTCCAGCTTGCCAACAGGAGTTGTGTTAATTTTTTAATTCACATAGAAATCATTCAAATATAGTAGAAAAAGCATACCCAGCTCATTTTCATAACTTTTGTCTTCAATCAAGATTCAGCCATTTTTTTTATTGCCTTAACTTTTTTTGAAAAATGCTGATCTGAGTATCATTACAAAACATCTCATTTTCACAATGTCTCTTTAAATTTTGAAATGATTCTTTGCTTTGGTAGGACATGTGTAATCCATTTACAGAATAAACACTTGTCCTTGTTACCTTCACCGTTGTTGATGTCATATGAATTGATTCCACTGTGTTGGAGCCATGAACTTGTTTTGCAAGAAGTTGCCTTATGAAAAATAAGATAATGTTCTTGGAGCTATTGCCAAAATCATGGTGATAGAAAATGTGAACAGAATTTAACTGTAATTGAATTAAAAGTATTTCACTGAGTTGTAAATTTCTCCGGTATGTAGTTAGTGTTGCCTTGTTTTGGCAATTTTAATTTTCATCCAACCTGTAAAATTTAATTTAAATCTATTGAGTTCGTATGTAATGGTTCAAAGATATTGGAAGAAGATTATGCAAAATAGCACCAATGATATCAAAATACATAATTTTTAAAACTCAAGAGAACCGTATGTAGATTGGGAAAATCAGATTATACTGGTTGCATTGCAGAACATTTTCTGTTGGAATACTTTTTGGAATACAAAACGATTTCAAGAATGCCTTAATGATGTAATTTATTAGAATCAATGTCTTGTCGAAACGGGTGCCAAAGTCAAGTAGAAAATTTCTTTGATGTATTTTAAAGTAATTTGGTGACTTTGGAACTGATTCCGAACTACTGAAAATAATCCTAGGAGATCAGTAACAGGAGTCAAATCATTATGTGTCTGTAACAGCTTATCGAAATCTCTCTATATATATAACACTATAAACGTATGTGGCACAGAAAAGAGTTTAATTTCTGTTTTGCCGATGCACTTGATCGTGGTGTAAAAGAACTTTTTCTGGACAAGAAAATGAGTTTACAACTTCGAGTTCACAATATTTCTTACAATATAATGAAACTTTGAATGAAATTATTTGGATGAAAAGAGGTGGGCTTGAAATGAAGCAGATGGGCTTAGGTGAGCCAAAGAATGTTCAGATGATAGACAAAATAGTGTAAGTTGGTGTGTTAAATTCACAAATTGAGATGAATACCCTGGAGCTTATTATTGTGAATATCGTATATTAGGTCCTATTCCATTATACTCGCACCACTTGGCACTTTTTTTGGCTTGGCGATTTTTCTTGGAGCGCTGAATCTCCAGCTTGGCTTAATTTCATTCTTGACGATAAGTTGAAGCACTTTGTATTCTTGGCGACCTGAGGCATCAGAAGCCAGAATGCACTAATCTGGCCAAGAATGCATTGCGTACATATAATGGAGCGCAGATGTTCTATGCAAGATTAGCTAGTTATAAGAGACGCTACTTAATCCACAAGGAGACCTTTTATGGGCTACAGAATGAGATGTGTGAGCACAAACTGTATGAAATCACCTTCATCAGTACTATTTATGGGTCATTCCACAGTATTTGGCTCCACAAGTTTGAAAAAAAAAATCATAAAAAAATAAGTTGTATTACATCATTTTAAAGCTTGACACCTCTTTTATTAAAGTTTACAACAGAAAATCTTTTATTTTTAACCAAACAAAAATTAGAGCATTTTGTTTGCAGCCATATAGAAAAATTTATGTACGGAACATTATATTTTTTTAACTATAATTCAAAATATTTTATTTCAAAGTTCCTATGTTTCATTAAACCCTTTTAATAGTAGCATTATATGAAATAAAAAGAAAAAAGTTAAAAAAATATTTTATCATAAACTTTCAATGATTACTTTCTTTTTGTCCCGTGCGAAACAATTTTGAGCTTATTTTTAATTTTTTAACTAATACTGATGACAGCTGAAGAGGTTTTTGTTTTCTCTTCAACTGGTGAACTAGCTTCCTAAATTATTCAATTAAAATATTATATCTTTTCATTTAGAAGCTGGGTATGATAAATAAAAATGTGTTGCGTAGAGGACAGTTTTGTTACGTATGGGACAAAATGCAGAATTTTGATTTAAAACTCAGTCTAAAAATTAAATTTTTGCTATGTTTATTATTTTCCTTCACAGATGGCAGCCCTATCTACAAAAAATGTACAAGTAAACACACATAGTTAATTTATAGTTACTATTAGTTAAGTCATAGCATGCTTGAAATGTTGTAAAACAGTCTTAAGTAATCAGTTGATTTTCATCAAAAAACAAAGAAAAAACTGTGATCATGTATTGTGCAATAGCATTTTAAATACATTTTCATTTATGTTTTTGATTTTAAATATAATATTTAACTAAAAATTTAATAAGAAATCCTAATTTGAGAAAAAGCACTATGGCTCCTACTTCTACAGAAAGAATGAGAAAATATCGGCTGAAAAGAAAAAAATGATAAAGACACCTGGATGGCTGATAAAGTGAAAGAAAGGGAAATAATTAAGAGATACAAGGAAAAGAAAAAGTCAACTATGAATAAAGAAGGGTCAGATCAACAGAGGAAGTATGAAACTGAAAGAAAAAGAGCCCAAAGAGCTAAGAAAAGGAAATTGAAAAGAGCAAGAAATGTCAAGATATGATCATATCTGAAGAACAACCCTCAACTTCCATGATGATACCTCAAGTTTTGGGACAAGCTATAAAGCGTGTTAAAAATGTATTGCCATCAACACCAACTAAACAAATACCAATTATTAAAGATGTTGTCAAAAATTGGTCACCTGGTGAAATTAAGGCTCTTTCAAAGGAAATTAATATAAAACTTTCTGATGGAGTAAATAAAGAAAAGGAAGCTCGGAAGAAAAGGATAGATGCACTTTCAGAAGATCAAAAAGGAAGTGGTTGACTTTTACTAACACGATTCGGTAAGCAGAATCTTGCCAGGAAAGAAAAAATGTTTCTGTAAAGGATCATGTTACAAGAAAAAGAACAAAGTATCAAAAACGAATTTCAATAATGAAGTTGAAAGAAGCATATCAACTGTTTAAAGAAGAGGCCAAAATATACATAGGGTTTAGTACATTTACTGCACTTCGTCCTGCTGAAATATTTCTAGTATCTCGGAGAGATCATGAAGTTTGCATGTGTATGCACCATGAAAATGTTGAGATGCTACTAGATTGTCTAAATAAGATCAATAAAACTGTGAAATTGCCAACTAATGCAGAAACTGCAATGAAAGAAACAGTCTGTGACAACAAATCTTTAAATTGTTGTAAAAGAAATTGTAAAGAATGTGGAGTAGATTCATGGGTAAACAAGGTAAAAAAATTTTGATGAAAGTGACCTTGAAGATATGGAGATCAACTTTTATCAATGTAAAGGAATTGAAGGAAAGATGAAGAAAGAAATAATTGTTTGCGATTTACAACAGGCAAGGGAAGAATTAATCAACCTTTTAAACCCTTTCACTTTGCATGTTTATACCGCACAAAAACAACTTGCAGAGTTTAAATACATCAAAGAAAACCTAAAGGTTGGGCATATAATTTATTCATGAAGATTCAAGTAACATTATTTGCCTGTATTGTATATTATAAAAATAATGAAAAACTAGAACATAAAAACTATGCTGTTGTTTCTGACGACCTTAATTATAGAAAAGATGCAGTATTTGCATTCAATTCTGCAATAATTGAGGATTTGAAACAAACAGTAGCATTTAATCGCATCCATTTCTGTTCTGATGGATTTGGTGCCCAGTTTAAGAATTGATACAAATGCAAGATTTAATGCTTCACACGCATTACCATGCGGTTAGTGCACATTGGAACTTTTTTCGGAATTGCACATGGAAAAGGTACAGGGAATGGTTTAGGAGCTGTAGTTTAAGAGAAACATTTGGTTTGATATATTGTGCAAGCAGTATGTAGTAAATACAGCAATTGAGTTTTCTAAAGTCACGGAAAAAGAGGCACCCCATATAAATCTTAAATACATAAGTGGAGAGGACATTCAGAGATGCATAACTTTGTATTAATTGAAAAATGGGAAGGCGCTACTCCGATATCAGCTATACACAGCATGCATTTTGCCCAACCAGTAGGCTGGGACAGTCTGGGCCTTCGGAAGCATTCTTGCTTTTCTGATAAAAAGGATCCTGACAAAAAGATACAGATTTTATGCCCTGTATAAGATAAAGAGCCTAGCTCAGCTGCATGTACTGAGTTACTGAAAAAAATCAGACTGGGTATCGGTCATGTACGATGATTATTGGTGGCCAGGAGTTGTGGAGGACATAGATGATAAATATCTCTATCTATCCTTTATGAAACTTTTAGGCAAAAACAAGTTTTCCTGGCCACACATCCCAGAAAAGGATACAATCCAAATATATATATATATAATGATAAAATGATTTTCGTGGTTGTAGACATTGAAATAAACAGGCCGAGTAAATAACTACTTCTTATTTTATTATCAAACTATTTAAATAAAATATAGGAGAGAGGTGGGTATACGTGCATCTCCATTTAGGTTACAAGTAAAAGTGAACAGTAAAATCCTTGTATTCTCTGATAAGGGAATAACATATTGACACGTGATCAAAGTGAAGGGAATATTGGGTATTTTTAATAAAATATGTAAGAGTTTTAGGGGAAAAAGCCTAGCGCCAAGGAGACACGTCATTATTTTCGGTGGACACATGAAACCAATTAAAATATTCTTTTAGTAATAAATATGCCAAAACTAGAAATTTAATATACCTCCAGCTCGGGAAAAGAACAAAACTGGAGTTTTAGAAAAGTGATTTTGAAATATATAATATTAGAATTTGAAATAAAATTAAGTGAGATTATTACATATATATATATATTGACTAAGCTCGAAAAAGCACCAAGTCCAATTAATAGCTGGGGATATTTTTCGTTACCAATGGAGGAAGTGAAAAAAATCGAAGACATTATTGATGTTCTGGGACTTGTATAAAACATGTATTTTATTTTTAAATGTTACCATTTTTTTCAAATGGAACTATGTATGGAAAATCCTAATTTATATACTAAAGCAATTAAAATATTTAAGAAATCATTATTTTTATTTCTATAATTAAACATAAGTTTTAATACATTAATAGAGCTAATAAATTCATTAAATTAACATTTGTGTTACATTTTAGTTCACAATTCCTTATAGTACTGTTACTTCAAATCATAGGTCCCATACATAAAAATCAGCCTTGTCCCTTATGTAACAGAAATAATTAGCTTTCATTAATTAATGACACAGTTTAAAAAATTTTTAAAGTTAATTATTAAAATGTATATTTCTGCTTCTACTCATTAAATTTATTTGTGATAATATTTAATAAATTCAGAGCAAAATCCAAATTGCTGGAGGTACTTTTAAAACAATTTTTTGTGATGTCCTGTATGTAACAAAACTTATTTTTTTGAAAAAACCTATTAGCTCAAACAAAAAGAAATTTCGCAGGAATCTAGTTGAAGTGGTATACGATACATTAAAAATAATTGCAAACTTTCACATTTATATTTTGACATTGAAGAAAGTATAAATAACTCAAAATTTTGCTGTGAAATGCCCCGTACATAACACATGAATACTGTGGAATGACCCTTATATGTATGTAGATCTTTTGTTTGTTGTTCCCTTAGCTGTTAAGGCAATGTAAGATAAGGAGATATTTGGATAAACATCCCACTTGCAGTTCACAGTGGTGCCAAGTCTCTCCATAGATTTGTCAAGATTTTGTTTGGTGCCATATATTCATCCATCTGCATATAGAGAAAATGTAGTATAATAAATCTTGGATTTTATGCTCAAAAGATCACAAAATCGTATCTGTGAGCTGATAGTTTAGAAAGTAAAATGTGTAGATGTGCAGACCTGTATATCATCCAGAATGGCTAGTTGATGGATAGAAGATTCAAGGAAGATATTCGTAAATCTTTTGTTTTACCATACTTTGCAGCCACCAGCGACGCGTCCAGTTTTATGGATAACATGACAGCGCTCGGTATCATTGAACTCTTGTTGGAAGCCGGCTTTTGGAGCAGATTGAGCTTATGGAGTAGTCGCCATGTCCGACTGACATGAATCCAGTGGAACAATTTTGGGCCATTCTATGGGGATGGGTTGCTGCTTGGCCAAGGCCACTTCTAACAATTTGAAAGCTAGAGACTACCCTTTTGGAAATAAGAGAAGGAATATCTCAGAATTTACTGGACCGTTTTATAAATTATAGGCCAAGCGTGTGTTCAACGATTTTAACTGCTTGGGGAGACCACATGCTCTATTGATATAGCATAAAATTCCTTCGGGAAACAATTTGCTTCAAAAATTTTGTTTCCAAATATTGAAACTATTACAGATAAAAGTTGCAAAGCCTAAACAATTTTTACCTGTTAAAGTGATTAAAATAATTTTATAAACCAAATTTTCTCCTATTATATATGCTTATAGGACTACTTATAGAGAACCATCCATGGTAATTTTCTCAGAAAAGATAACTGTAACATATATGTTTCTTCAAAAAAAATTTGAGCGATCCTCTATCTTTTCAGAGCAGTGTATATGAAATTGCCCAGAAGAAGTGGCGGTGATGTCTGTCACCACCCATCGAGCGCGCTTTTTGCAAGAAAAATTTAATTGTTTCGTTTTAGCTGCTTAACCATTTATGTCCTTAATGGGACTTTAAACTCCCACTTTAATTACGCTTATATCTTTGTAATGACCTTTTTCCGTGACGGAATTCGCAAAAACAGGCCGAATGTAGTACCAATAGCAAGCAGTAGATAGCAACTAAAGGCAGGAATTTTAAAAATTAAGTTATTTTAATTAATTAAAAAATAGTTTTTCTCTTTCTTGGGGTTATTCTGCCCCATAACTTATCTAATGGTTCAAAAATAAATTTGCAAATTTGTTGTTCGGAACATAAAGGGTAAAAACTAGGAATTAAGAAAAAATCAATCTTTCAAGAAAACTACTCATTTTGCAACTAAATTTTTGAAATTTTGTTGCCTGCCCTCTATTCTGCCGGGTTCTTTTAGGTGTCTCTAAATTTTTTGCCACCCAGTCATCACTACTGCCAGAAGTACACTGAAGAACCAGAAGAACTGTTACAGGCGTTCGAATGCAAATAATGGAGATATGCAACCCATCAGCCTAACGCGATGCGGTCGGCAGCGCCTACATAAGACAACAGGTATCTGACAAAGCTGTTGGATCGGTTCCTGCTGTACAATGGCAGGTTATCAAGATTTAAGTAACTTTGAGCGGGGCCTTATAGTCGGCGCACGAGAGATGAGACATAGCATCTGCGAGGTAGCGATGAAATTTGGATATTCGCATGCAACCATTTCAAAAGTGTAAAGTATGAATATCGGGTATCCGGTAAAACATCAAATCTCCGACATCGGCGCGACCAGAAAAAGACCTTGAAAGAACGGGACCGTCGATGACTGACGAGAAACCTTAAACGAGTTAGACGTGCAACACTTCCTCAAATTGCTGCAGATTTCAATGCTGGGGCATTAAGAAATGTCAACGTGCGAACTGTTGGACATCATTGATATGGGCTTTCGGAACCGATGTCCCGCTCGTGTACCGTTGTTGACTGTATGGCACACAGCTTTACGCCTCGCCTGGGTCCGCCAACGACGCCATTGAACTGTTGATGACTGGAAACAAGTTGCCTGGCCTGACGAGTCTCATTTCCAATTGTATCGATTGGATGAACATGTGCTGGTATGGAGTCAACCTCATGAATCCATGGACCCAACATGTCAACAGGGAATTGTTTAATCTGGTAGAGACTCTGTGGTGGTATGGAGAGTTTGCAGTTGGCTTGATATGGGACCTCTGATACGTCTAGAGACGACTCTGACAGGGACAAGTGTGTAAGCAACCTATCCTATCACCTACACCCATTTATGTCCATTGTGCATTCCTATGAATTTGGACAATTCCAGCAGGACAGTGCGACACCCCACACGTCAAGAGTCGCTACCAAGTGGCTCCAGGAACACTCTTCTGACTTTAGACACTTCTATTGTTCGCCTAAATCCTCAGACATGAACATTATTGAACCTATATGGGTTGCCTTGCAATGTGCTGTTCAGAAGAGATCTTCACCACCTGGCACACCTATGGATTTGTGGACTGCCCTGCAGGATTCATGGTGTGAAAAACCTCCAGGATACCTTCAGACATTAATCGATACCATGCCACGTCGTGTTGCATCACTTCTGTGTGCTCGTGTTGGCCCTAAACGATATTAGACAGGTGTACCAGTTTTTCTGGCTCTTCAGTGTAGTATTGCCCACGCTTACCCTGCTTACCCAAAGGGTGTAAAGCCAGAAATAGTATATGCCACTTGCACAGCATGAGCTGGGAGATACACACTTAACTTGGGGAGATCCAATTGTCTTTACTTTTGTATGTCTTTACTTTTGTATGTCTTTTTGTGTGCTGGTTCTAATGTCGTTCTTGTCTGATCACTTTTAAAATTACTTGGGCTATCCACAATGTCTTTCGGGTACCTTCGAAAGAGCACAGTCATCCAACAAATCAAATTGGATATAGTCATGCATAATGATTTGTATTTTCTCTCTTTTTTTTTTCTTTACAGTTCTTGTTGCAGTCACTGGACTTCTCAAGTGTGGTTGCCATTATTACTTTGATGCAGTCTGAAAATGAACAGTCTTTCCATGAATTTAACTGCAGTACCGACTCTTGAGAAAATCGCCCTTCTGAATTTAGCTGCAAGAGTTTGCAGTGATACTGAAATTAAATCTTTGTTAGAACAGCATGAAACACTAATGGGTGAGCGCGGTAGTAGTAGGATAATCGAAATAGTTTCCTTATTCAGTTTGCCTATACCTCTAAAGGAGGAATTGCTAGACTTAATGAAACCAGTTGTGATCGAGATCAGTTCGTGGATTTTGTATATTCGTCATATCCATTGCGAAGTTGTGAAATCTTTAAGAATTCCTTGTTCCTGTTTGGCTGAAATTGACCTAGTAGAAAACTTACGGTGGCAACCTGTTGGACTACTCGACAAACACCTGACGACTCTGGATCTGTTGCAAGATGAGCGTTTGGATAAAGCCTTCCGTTTCGTTCTTGCCTGCAGTTGCTGTTCGGAAGCCGACATTCTTCTGCTGTGGCAGATGCTTTCCAGAAACGTTCGGCGAAGAATTTCAAATTTCATTTTTCTTCCTATTGTAAAGTATTGGACGCATCGTCTAGAAACAGCCGAGGATAAAGATTATAAGTTCATACCTAATCCTCGGTTTCCCTATGAGTTTGCGTTTGATTATTCCTACAGTTATTTAGATGCCATGTATACTTTTTATCAGAAGTTGCCTTACGAAGTACAAAATTATTTATTCGGAACATATGGCAGAAATCTCGACGATCTGAAAAAGAAGATTTTCGATGAAATAGTAAGTGAAGAATACGAAAATCGTGTAACTATAGGACTTGTTAATGTGGATAATGTTGCAGCGCTGAGATATTTCCTGCAGAAATTTGAGCCAATAAAGGGGCGGAAACTTCTAGAAGCAGTAGCAAGAAACCATTTCATTAATAATGAACTTCTGGTCTTCTGTTTATCTCAAATGAGCTGCGATCAAGTGACAGAACTTTTAAAAAGTGGGCGTGGAAGTAGAGTGCTCTCATGTTTGGTGAACTCGCCCTGGCAAGAAAGCTTTTGGGGTTTCATTAGTGATAATTGGGATGATCTTACAAAGACAGATCTTATTGAACTGTTGAATTACATAGTTAATTTCAAAATAGAAGGAGAATGGCGGGATTTCGATTATGTCTCTGTTGGTGCAGAACTCTACATTCGATGCTATCGGAACTAGGAAGACTTTCGAACTAAATGTATGAAAATAATAGCAATTTTGATGGATATAATTGAGTTGTGATTGAGTTAAAAGCATATCCTTCATGTTTTAAATGATCTGTGATATTTTTCTGTAAGATCGTTCTGTTTTTATACTTAATAAAACTGTAATCATGGACTTTGAAACTGTTGTAACTTAGTTCTTTAAAGTCACTTCATTAAAAATTGCCGCATTTCAGAGATAATTAGGTTAATTAATAATAGTAGTAGCAATACCCGACCCAACCTACCCAAAAGGGTGCAAGGCCTTTCCTAGGCCGGAGGGGAGTTAATTATGATATAAAATAGGTTTTTTCTTTAAAGACAAGATTATAGTAAATTCTAAGCGTAATGATACACAAGGTTGTTATAATTAAAATTCGCCCTTTAAGAAGATTCTAGATCCGGTTCTAGGATACCAAACAAAACAAAATTTCATTAGTAGGTAGTAAAAGTGAAAAACGAAAAAGTTTAAAATTTTTGTCTTTAAGTAGTGTTTTACTAATATTTGAGGTGGGTTTTACAGATTTTTTTTGTTGTTGTTACCGAAGCAAAATCGAATAGTTTATTTTTAAGTTTAACTCTGACTGCTTATCCCACGAGTAGGAAGCGAATATTTTCTGTTGCATCCTGCGATTTTCGCAAGCTATTGTGTTTACTTAGTACTATTACAGCGTTGGATTGTGTTATACGAATAAAGCCTCGCCTATAAATAAGAATAGCTTGGTTCAACGGTATTTGAACATGTTTGCGAACATAGCATTTAAATAGCTACTTAAAAAAATTTGGTAGTCGGAGGGTTAATAAAAAACGCTACCGAAATTCAGTTCTGACCGTAAATCTTTTTTCGTAAAAAATAACGTTTTCATGCAAGGCAGTACATCACTTGCACTACATTGTAGTGAAATTTCTTTTAGTTGGGAGCCATAGAATCGGCTCTGGAGCCTTCTGAAGAGGCAAACTTTTATTATAACAACACTGTATAGAAGGGGGAAAATATTAAAAAATCCTTTTATATGAATAAAGCGTGTTTTAAACTTCGAATCGTACACATAAACCATGAAACGTAGAATTACTAAACAGTAGATTCGCGGTTATCCGGATTAGAATGGTCCGGATTAAACGGAATTTGCCTTAAAATGCACGTAATACTAGGTTTAGATGGGCAAATCTATAAAAATCGATGGGTTTTTTTTGTTTTCATAAATACAAACAACTTTATTATTTTCGCGTATTTTTATTTTCGGTTCGACACATTATTTGCGAATTAATCTCTCATTAAAATTAGTACATCCTTTTCTTTTTTAAAAAAATCCCTCCCGGATTAACTGGATATCCGGGCGGAAAACCGGGAATAGTCATGGAAATTGATTCTAAACCTGGAATTTTTTTATTTTGATAATTCTTATAGCAAGCGACAATTCGCTGATCTTTTTTTTATAAATAGAATGAAACACTGTTGCAACCAATGAAAATCAGTCATTTACTGACAGTCAAAAGCGAATGCCATTCGTGTTCATGTAAACACTACGCCAGGGGACGAGGTGTTAAATTTAAATTTCCGAGGGACCGAAATTTCGGCTATTAGTCCAGCCAACGAAGGGTTTGAAAAAAACATTAAATCATATAGTTTTGAAAATTGGCACACATGTTCGTTAGGGGCTTCTGATAAGCATACTAAAAGTCCCCGGTCCTGGGGGGTGGGGGTAAGCTCACGGCGCCATCTTGGACTTCATCCCTCTTTTTTAGTTTTTCCAGAATATCTCGAAAACTATTGAGTTTTCAAATTACAATTGATTTAACAAATTAAAGAGCGTAAAATTCCCTACAAATACATGCTTATATTTTTCTTCCAGCTTTAATTGTTTTCCAGATAATGGGTCTCAAAGGTTGTCGCCATCTTGGATTTCATTCCCCTTTTTATAGTTATTCTGAATAACTTGACAAGTATTCATTTTTCAAATCTTAATTGATTCAACGAATTAAAAAAACCTGAAATTCCTTTCAAATATGTACTTTTATTTTTCTGCCAGCTTTAATAGTTTCGCAGATAATGGGTCTCAAAAGTTGTCGCCATCTTGGATTTCATCCCCCTTTTTTTAGTTTCTCTTGAATATCTCGGAAATCTATTCAATTTTCAAATAACATGTAGTCAGCAAATTAAAGAGCACAAAATTCCCTACAAACGCATGCTTTTATTTTGGTTTTAGCTTAAATAGTTTCCAAGATAATGGATTTCAAAATTTGTAACCATCTTGGATTTTATCCCCCCTTTTTAGTTTTCTTAAATATCACTGAAACTATTAAAGCTAGAAAATAAATAAAAGCATGCATTGTTTGGGAATTTTACGATCATTTATTTTTGTATTTAATGTAATTTGAAAATCAAATAGTTTTCGAGATATTAAAAAAAAAACTAATAAAAGGGGGATAAAATCCAAGATAACGGCAAATTTTTAAATCCATTATCTCGGAAACTATTAAAGCTAAAACAAAAATAAAAGCATGTGTTTGTAGGGAATGTTACTCTCTTTAATTTGCTGATTACATGCAATTTTAAAATTGAATAGATTTCGAGGTATTCAAGAGAAACTAAAAAAGGGAGATGATCTGAAAGATGGCGGCAATTTTTGAGACCCATTATCTGGGAAACTATTAAAGCTTGAAAAAAAAAAGCATATGTTTGTAGGGAATTTTATGCTCTTTAATTTGTTTAATCAATTGTATTTTGAAATCTGAATATTTTTCGAGATAATCAGGAAAAACTAAAAAAGGAGGGATGAAATCCAAGATGGCGCCGCGAACTCACCCTCCAGGAGCGGGGACTTATATTATGTTCATAATAAGCCCCTCACGAACATGTGTACCAATTTTCAAAACTATGCGAGTTAATGTTTTTCACCCCCATTTTTAACCTTCGTTGACTGGACTATATGAACAGAATCGCGTTCCTTTTGGTAGTTAAATTAGATGATACTTCTTGAGATGGAAATCTATAGTATAATCACACTCGGATGTGGAAGAAGAACCGGGTTGTGGCTATATGTCCAAGAGATTCCGATAGCTTACGAGATCGTAAATTTCTCTTTATCTGTCTACAAGTTAGCATCCACACTGCTGCCTGCTTTTATGATGATTTAATATCAAATAGGAGTTATACTAGAATTAGTTTGTTTTTCCACTTCTGGAGATCTTTTCATTGAATTATGAAGTATTTGAAATTAGTGCTAATATTTTCTTTCAGCATTTTTTTGTTGTTTGTTTTGTGTATGTTTTTTTTCTCTGAGTGTTGGGAAACTTTATGATTACTGATCATTTTGATAAATTATGGTATCTTCAAAGTATGGGATAGCCGTTACCCATACATGTAAAAGAACAATTTTTTTAGTATTATGTATGCATGTTCGCTTTTTTTTTTTCCGTTCTTTACGCACGCCCAGATCTTTGACTTATGAGATTAAATTTAACAAAGTGATAGATTAGCACAAGAGGGGAGCTGACGCCTCAGTGATTTTTTTAAAAAAATTCAAATTCGATTTTTATTAATTTTAAATGCTAAATTCAGGTTTCCCCCCCATTTTCGCGAATTTTATTTTTTCTCTTTTTTTGTCCTTGATGTTTTTTCTTTATTTCTCTTTATATATTGTCCATTTTGAGCCGTATTGAAGGAAGTTGGTTGGAATAAAAAGTTGCTTTTTTTCTTTTGCAAACTATTCGATTCCATTCGTGTGACAGAATATTATGCTTCTGTGTTTTAATTTATAAATATCAGTAAAAAATCGTTTTCTTACATTTTTTTCTCTGCCTTTGTATGTTTTATTTTGCAACGTATATTTTTTATTGAGATTTTGATCGCCCTAAAGATTTTTTAAGTTTATATTTTTAATCAGAAAAACCTGGAAAATTGGGTACAGCAGAATTGTTCATTGTAAAGATGTATTAGTTATTTTATGGTTTATTGTTTAAAAGTTTTAAATAAATGTTCTTTTTTCAAACATTTTCCTTTTTTATTCAAACCATACTGACTTGAATGAATATTTAGTATGGCCAACGTGCAGGTGATTTTTTCTATGGTTGTTGGGCTACCTCCGAAAAAAGTCAGGGAAATTTTTTATAAAACCTGGAAATGTCAGGGAAACTGAAACAGCAAAAATGATGGCCACCCTGGTCCGGATTAGCAGGACTTTACTATACTAAAATGGAAGATCCGGACGTCAACATGGATGGTTATAAAAGCTTGAAGCGGATAAGAAACACACAAACGGAACACATTTACATCTCAGTTTTTAATTAATGTAATTTTCTTTCTAATAGTTTGGTTTTATTTCCTTACTAGCTGTACCTTCACGGCGTTGCCCGTGACATCATGAATTTCAACAAAAATTTTAAAAAAGCCCATTAGGGATGAGAAAAACTAGAGAACGAATTAAATTATCTTTTCATTGGCCAAATGTTTCAAAAATGTCGAAAGTTATCGCAGAACATGCGGAAAATGTCAATTAAAAAGTACTGAGCGACAGTCGGATAAAATTCTTATTAAACCTGTTGTTTCCGTCCTAACTCACGGAGAGCAGTGGATTG
The DNA here is from genome assembly GCA_013235015.1 of Araneus ventricosus. Classification (NCBI taxonomy): domain Eukaryota; kingdom Metazoa; phylum Arthropoda; class Arachnida; order Araneae; family Araneidae; genus Araneus; species Araneus ventricosus. Next base: position 54,152 of record BGPR01005878.1, on the reverse strand, counting down.
GAATTCGTATTGTGATGTCCGTCGAATCGGAAAGTTCAAGCATAGCCCTTGTTCACGATCACAACACTTATTGTACGATCGCACACACACAGAACTATATACATGGTTTTTTAACAGAACAAAGACAAGAGAAGTAAAACTGCACATTGGCGTGCTCACATCTTCTGGCAACCATTTATCGTCAGAATGCCAATTTACAGTTCAAAGGCGCCAACACCTGCCGTTAGAGCTCCATGCCCTTTCCATACTGTAAATGTAGATTTAATTGGAGAAATTGTACCACCATCAGAAGAAGGCATAAATATTGTCTATGTTTAATTAATCAAAATTCTAGACGGCCAGAAGTAGTGCCACTAAAAATTCTTTCGGCTAACGTTAAAACAACGTGATTTTGGAAATATTCTTGCTTACTGGAGTCCCAGAAATAATTTGTAGTGATCACGGCACTAACTTTATGTCGCAATTGACTAAAGAATTTGAAGATAGGTTAGGAGCAAGTCCTCGGTTTTCCACTCCCTCATACCCAGCGTCGAATGGTTTAGTAGAAAAATGGTACAGGGTGTTTAAACAGATGTTACACCACGAGATATTGGCGAGCTTCATGAAACCAGTTATGATCGAGATTAGATCATGGATTTTGTATATTCGTCATATCCGCGCGACGCGAGGCCGTCGTTTTCCAGAAGGTTTCGTTACTGTTTGGCTAAAATTGACTTGCAAGAAAACTTACGGTGCCAAACTGCCGGACTAATCGACAAACAATTGACTTCTCAGTGTCTGATACGAGATGAGCGTTTGGATACTGCCCTGCGTTTCGTTCTTGCCTGCAGTTGCTGTTCGGAAGCCGACATTCTTTTGTTGTGCAGATGCTTTCTGAAGATGAGCAGCTAAGATTTTCAACCTCCAAATTCTATTTTCTTCCGGTTGTGAGTTATTGGGCGGATCGTTTGAATGAAGCTGCAAGTGTGAATTATCTTTTCACTCCAAATCCTACGTTTCCTTCTAAATTTTCGTTTGATGACCGCGTTGTTCGTGACCATCAAACGAATCGATGATCACGAACATTGATCGTTTGTTCCCACTTGTATTTAGAAGCCATGTTTGATTTTTATGAGAAGTTGCCGGTAGAATTACGAGCTTATTTATTCGGAACGTATGGCCAAGAGCGTCGTGATTTGTCAAATGAGATTTTTGATGAAATTCTATGAATTCATCTATTCGGAGAATTGTTATTGTGGATGACGTCGCAGCGAGGAAATATTTTCTTCAGAAATTGAAGCCAATGAATGGACGGAAACTTCTACAAGTAGACGCAAAAAAACGTTCTACCAGTAACGAACTTCTGGTGTATTGCTTATCTCAAATGTGTGACGATCAAGTAACAGAACTCCTTGAGGATAGTCGTAGTAGGCATAGACTTCGAATCATTTTATGTTTGCTGAACTCGCCCTGGAAAGAAAGCTTCTGGAATTTAACTAATCGTATTTGGAATATCCTTTCAACCAGCGATTTTCAAAAACTTTTAGCGCATATATCTGCTTTTAAATTACGAGGAGGTTGGCAGGATTTCGATTATCTAATACTGGAAAGTTATGGGATCGATACCAAGAGATAAGAGAAAGATGATTGTAGAACTAATTATAGAAAAATGATCGCAAATTTAATTTAGTTATGATTGAATTAAAAGCAGATCATTAATGTTTTAAATGATCTGTGATAATTTCTTGTAAAATCGTTCTGTTTTTTGTACTTAATGAAGCTGTTACTTCCAAACTGGAGCACATCATTGATTTAAAAACTTTGTAACTTAGTTCTTTGAAGTAACTTCGTTAAAAAATGCTACATTTCAAAGATAGTTAGATTAATTAATGAGATAAAATAAGTTTTTTCCCTCTAAATACAAGATTATAGTGAATTATTAACGTAATGACATACAGGGTAGTAGCTTGCTATTGTGTAGTGCAGTTGAAAACCAGAAGAGAAGAGAGTTAAAGTTTGCATCAATAGATGGCGCTACGGCAATATTTGAGGAGAATTTTACAGGTTTTTTTTTTTATTACTGAAGCAAAATTGAACAGTTCATTAAATTTTATTTTTTAGTTTAATTCAAAACGCTGTCGGAATTTACTTCTTAACGTAAAATCTTTTTTCGTTCAAAATACTATTTTTATTCAATATAGTGCATCACCTCACACTAAATTTCTAGTTCTCACAGAACGCACCACTTTCACTTCATTCCAGTGTAATTTTGCATCGTTTTGAGTCATAGAACCGGCTGTAAAGGCTTCTGAATAGGCGAATTTTCATAACAATCCTGCATATAAGGGGACAAAACAAAGGCAGATAACTTTTTAAACCAGCGGGAGTGGTCTCCCCTAAACTTTCTCGTATACTCCTAACACATGTAGGGAAAAAAATAAGCTAAAACCCCTAACGCAGTGGAGATAAAAAAAATAATAATAAACGAAATTAAGTCAGTTCCCCGCAAACTCGCTCGGATAAAAATTTCGAATCTGCTTTATTCCCAGAACGCAACAAGTTTCTTCAGCACACGTTGAAACGACAAAATAAACAGAAATAAAATAATCCGAGCAGGATCAAAATTCGCCAAAAGGGAAGAAAAAAGCGCCAAGCAGGAGCCGCTGAATATCATGCACAGAAGACTGCGTCCAGTACGCATGCGCGTGGAGATAAACGGATTTGTTTCAAAAGTAAAATTATACAGACCGACAGACAGTCAACCCGTTGACGGATTTGGCCCAAAATTTTATACCGACCTACATTCATGACGATAAAACTGTGTACCAAATTTTATCCATCTCGCTATTCAAGTTTTTGAGTTATAGTGTTCACATGACTTCGGACATACATACAGACAGACTTCCCGTTGACGGATTTTGTCCAAAATTTGATAGAAACCTACAAATTACGTGTAAAGACCACATACCAAATTTCATCTCCGTAGCTCTAATAGTTTTCGAGTTATCGTGTTCACAGACACACAGACATAATTCCAATATTTTAAGTAATATATAAGTGTTTTTCGGAATCGGCGAGATCTAAAACGTGGGAGATTCGTCAAAATCTCGAGTTCTAATTTTTTGACGATTACAATTCTTTCTCTTTGTATACTTCGTATACGAGAAAGTAAAAACATGCTGCTATTAGTGTACTTAAATGTAGAAACGTAAACCGTTGAATGCAGAAGTAAAATTTGTGTGTTTAATCCAAAATATGGATGATTACCGAAAAATTAAGGCCCATATTTTCGATTAAAAAATTACTCTAGATTTCAGTTCATTAATTAAAGCGTGTTCCTTTTTTTCTTTTATACTTTTTAGTATATTACACAATTTATAATTATGAATATTATAAAATGTTAGAATAAATTTTTTCTCAATTCATTACAAGATGGCGTCTCTCTTTTGACATTAAATTTTGACTAAAGTGAATCGATCAACTGTTAATTCAGTTTTTGAAATTATTAAAATATCGTATTGTCATCGGGACTACACAACTGTTCATAAATTCAGAACTTTAGTACATCAAGAAGTGAGCGAAGAAATGATCACAAAATTCCATCATTACAAACATTGAAACGAGTGGATAAAAGCATTCGATAAGTATTATAAAGAGACGGTTACGAGCAATGCATATTTGGTGCACTTGTTGCCAGTTTCAACTCACTTTCACAGCACAGGGCGAGCTACGGAATGCATCATTACACTGAGTAAAGAATACGATTCTAATGTATTTGGAAGTAACTTTTATGTTTGAACAGAATTTAGTGTTAAATAAGAAATTAAATCGACATTCTGTTTGAGAGATTTTCAATGGCGGCTTGTCAGTTCAGAGACAAGCACTGCTGCAGAAGTTGTATTCAATTTTATGCTGATTATTTTGGTATATAATGATGATATACTAAAAATTTATAGTTTTCGAGTTATAAGCAAAAAACTGGGAATTTTTTTTGGTGGAGGGGGGGCTATAACTAAAATTCCTATAAAAATTTTTGGTGGTAAATCTCGGATTCGTAATCAGCACCCCAAAAAACATGAAGGTGCAAAAAATTACAACTCCTAAAGAATTTGATTTAGAAAAACTACTTAACAACTGGACTACTGAGAGAAAGCGAAAAGAGGCCAAATGTGGAAGTCGCGCCAAGCGAGAGCTGGCTGTAAGGAACTCACCTTTGCTGTTCTCTCAGGAGAAATGAGAACCCTCTTTCTTATCCGGCGGCTTCTCATTTGCGTACTCGTGGTATGGGGAATAGTGCAGAGATAGGATGGGTAAGCAGGAGATTAGTTCACAATAAAATAAATGATTTTTATTTAAAATGCGTAATTGTTTTTATACAGGTACTGTACTTGTGCAATAATATAATGTCAGCGATGAAACAATGTATATAAACCCACAAAAAACCAGCAAGCGGTCACCGTAACTCAGTTGGTAGAGCACTGGGCTGTAAAATCTGTTTGTCCGTGGTTCAAATCCCGGCTACGGTTGTTTAATCCAACGACTGCTATTTTAACCCATTTGCATCATCTCTACTTATAATGAAGGAGAATGTGTGTGTTTGTTGGCGCTACAGGCCAGACCGCTGGACCTAGAGTTCCAAAATTTGACACAAACATATTTTGGATGGTGGGAATGTGCACCTCGGAGCCCCTTTTTTTTGAAATTTTAATTAGAATTTTAATAAATTAAGAATTAATCGAAATTTTAGCGTTTTACCTTAATAACCTTCGAAAATATTACAGCATAAAAATCATTTTTACACTAGCTGAAAGCGCAAAAAATTAGCTTTTCAATGATGTGAATGAAGTTGACGTGCAATTTTTTCTAATTTCAAAGAGTATTTAAAACTATTTTTTGGCGTAATTTACAACAATACTTTTCATTGTTGCAACGCAATTCAAACCGTTTTCGTTGTTTAAACAAATATTTATTTGCATGTTTGTCTTCCAATGTTGGAAAGCTAAGGTAATATCTTAATGTTGAAAGATGTGTTTTAATCAGCTTAATTTCATCCAGTTAATATGCTGCTGGATGTAAAATGTGCCACGATATTTTAAAGTTAAAATCAAATGCATATTTTGCAAGAGGAATAAGAGAAGTTGATGCTGGCAATGGGCAATTGTATGCTACATGACACAGACAGTTACTCGACTCCATCATGCAGACAACGAACAGAACAGGTGCAAGGCTATTGAAAGAACATGGGTTAAATATCTATCAAAATTTGAAATTTAAAGTTACTTGGTTAAGGGAACCATGAATATCAATTTATACATAAGAGATTAAGTTGAAATTATATTCCCGGAGAAAGAGCTGGTCGCCGAAGGCGGCTAGTTAGCTTATATAATGAAAATTGCGGGTTGTGATTCTAATAGTAGCGAAGAAGTAATTATACCTACAAAATACAGATGCATGAGAGCGATATATTCTAAAAATGACGATATTGATAGTTATCAGAGTGCAAATGATTTTCAATGGGAGGAAAGAAATAACGAACCTAAATTGCATAAATTTATGTCTGTTAGTGGTGTAAATAAGGATATTACAAACTTTACTTCATCAAAGAAAGCTCCCAAACTTTGTATAGTTTGTATATCACAAATAAAGAAATGAAACATTTTAGCAGTGTGATAACTGCCATGTGGCTATATGCATTGACAATTTCGAGTACTATCATACTGTGCAAAAACAATAAGATTTAATTTTTCAAATTATTATTGATGTTTACTTATATGAATCAACTTTTTTGAACTAAATAAAATTATGAGTTCTTTGTTCACGCCAGTTGTTTGTATGTTTTGGAAATTTTCTATTTTTATACAATAAAATAAGATTGGCGATAACGACATATTTTCCATTTCTCTAAATGATGCAAATTGGATTAAGTAAATATGTTATTTATGTTCGAGACAATTCTGTATCTTTCTTTAAAATTCTATCTGGATGATTCTGGGATATTCCCCAAAAGTATAAAGACCCGAGTCCCACAAGTTCTGGGCCATTTCTCTGTTCTTTTGAGTTACGTCTGGCTACAAGCTAATAAATCTACTTTATTGTTTGAGCTACAATCTGTAATTCTGTGCATCTTCGTGACTATATTGTTGCGAAACTGATATATCGTTTCCTAGCCATGTTAGACTTATGGTTGGAAAGAGACATTTACAGAGAAGTTTTATTGGATTCCGCGGGAGTGTTGGCCAATGACCCCCGACTTTGGCGACAAAACGAAGGTCCCTGAAAATGCTAGAATTTTTGTCCTATCTCTATTAGGAGCGGAGATATAGAGAATGTACTAGATGATTCTATGTGACGTCACATCCTGTAGGTAAAGAGTATAAATACCGACATACTCTGCGAAGAATTAATCTCTTTGAAGTCTTCTTCGCATTGCGAGTTGGTTAGCTTTAAGACGCTGAGTGCTTTTGTTCGTGCTATTGTTGTTAATATTAGTGATTTGCTGTCTGCTTGTGTTGCTAATTTGTGCACGTTACTGCTCTTTTCGGGATACCTGTGATTCGAGTTTCTGGAATATTCGTTAAATAAAGCGTCATTGTCCAGCTTGTTGGACTGCTTTTACTGTACACCCACCTGACGATGTTCGTAACAGTATAGTGAAGCTGTAATCCTTCAGTCTTTCCCGCTATCTCTTGCCAGTGGCTTGCTACAGGGTTTCCCACAAATGATGCCTCGTTTTGTGATTAAATAACTCGGCAACAGAGATCGATAGAAGAATGAAACCAATGGTATGTTTATTTTGAAAGCCGTAAAAATCTGATTTAGGAATTTCAGAATTACTTGCAAATGTTGCCAGCAAATGGCGCTGTACGCTGTATTCATAGTACAGAGTCTGACAAAAAGACTTCTATTCTTTTCAAAATCCTCGAGACTAGCAATTTTGGACGATTTTACTACGGAAAGGGGTGGCAGGCAATGAGATAGATGAGCGCATTTCTGGAGTTCTTTGTTAGGTCGTGACCTTCGTCCTTTCGTTAGTCTTTACAGCAAATCAATAAATGAAAATGAAATGTTTCTATGTACTGCTACGTACATCTCCCCCTCCATTTTCCACTTCACCCCTATTTTGGTGAAATCAACTCCGCATGCGCAAAAGCGCGGAGGGTTTCCGTATCTGGGAATGAACAATATAAACTGTCCTTTGCAAGCAATCGTTCCAGTCATATCACAATCGATTCAATTTGTGCACCTTTCGCAGCACAGAGATGGCGCATACCAAGAATGAGATTTTCAGTTACCCTCTGTAGTGTGTCAACAGGTAGAAAATACCAACATATTGATATCTTATAAAACATAGCTTCCAGCTAACTTTTTTTACATTTAATTTGATATATAGGGGATAGTGGGGTAAAACTGGGTACCCTTGATTCTGGCGCTATTATTCTTCCTATCTAGCAGACAGATACTTAATTACACTCTACTAGTCAAGAAAAAGGAACAGTCATAGTGGCGTGTTGTAGCTGTTGAATGCACTGCTTCTGTGAAGGTTTATTTGTTTTAGGATGTCAGCTCTCTAATGTTGGTTTGATTTTAAACAATCTTTACTTAAAAATCATTAGAGAGATATAAAAATTATATTTAGTCCAGCTTATTATACGTCAACTAAGGATTTATACCCTATCAAACAATAAGGATTTACTCCAATAATTGCGCGGTTCTATTTCGTTTTTTATAACCTCTGCACTCGGGTTGAAAACCGGGTATTCCAAGTGGCGTACGACTGGGACAGTCAGTATTGATGATTCTTCGCTGAAAATGACAAAAACACATCAGACGTTGATTGTTTATATTTTAATGATGTATTTTCTAGTTTATATAAAGAAGAAGAGTTAATCAGATGTAAAAACTGTCTTAGCTGTGCCCACGAAAGCTGCAGTGGCGCGGAGGAAGAAGAAAACTGCTTTACATGTGAATTTAGTAACTAATATTATTAAATTGTCGTATAAAACAGACATGACACAGGCTTGGAACAAAAAAAACTGAACTTCATAAATGCGGAATCGTATCAAACGTAAACACCGAGAAGTAAAATAAGTATGATTAATTGAGCAATAAATTAATAAATTTATACAAAAAGTGCTCGAGATATTAAAAATATTGTAGAATTATTATTTAAAAGAAAATTAATGGGTAAAAAAGGAATTACGAATAAAAACTATGGTAAAAAATTATCTCACTAAAAAGTATGGTCATGTAAAAACATTTTTGATTATATATAATCATTAAGACTTTAGTTTCTCATTTTTTGAGCAAACAGTTCAAACTTTCTTTTATGCTTCAGTCTGCTATTTTCCTCCATTTTCTGAATTTTGCTCTCTTTCTTTGATTGGGGTTTTTCTTTATTTTTTTCCTCATATCAAGTTCTTCCTATTACCATTTGCCTGATGACCTTAAATTTTTGCACGTTACTATCGATATCATCACGCAAAAAATATTTTTTTCTAAAATATTCAAAAGCAGACTGGTTTTTTGCTCATCATTTTGTATTTAACACTCAAAATTGAAGATATTTCAATATACATTCTTCCTGATCTTTTATCTATCAAATCTGACATTTTGAATGTGCACACGGCACACAGTTTTTGTTTGCGTGCTATTCACATCTTTTGTGAGCGCATCCCTCTCCCCCTCATTACCAAAACTTTTAATGCAAATTTTCATCGATCCCAAGAATGAAAAAATTCTATGCCGAAATCCGCACAAATGTGTCATGTCTGTGTTGATAGAACAAACGTTAAGGAACGAATAAACACGAAACGAATAACAAAAATGAAGAAAAGAATGCTAATAAAGAACGCGAAAATAAAATGACTTCATTTACGGAGAGCTAACGATCTTTTTTCCTTACGAAATTCGGATCGGAAGAAATTCGTGGATGATTTTCTTTCATCCAATCAGAATTCGGAGTGAATTCTGATTAGATGGAATGAAAGACGTTTGTACGAAACGAGAAAGAAAAGAATACAACCTTCAAGCATTCCTACCAATGCTAAACTTCGAGGCAAAACGTCGATACATAACTCGGACACTGAACGGCTTTCGGCAGGATTACGCAATATCTTATGAATTCGAAACTCTTTCTCTTTGCCATACGCAAAATTTTCACAAGGCACACAGTTTTTGTTTGTGTGAGCAACCCCTCCCCCCCAACACATTAACAAAAATTTTAATGCAGATTTGCATCGATCCCAAGAATGATTAAATTCGATGCCGAAAAAGCGGAAATGTGTCATGTCTGATAAAATAAAAAATGATTGCAACTTTTCCACTGACAGTCGAGTTTTCCTGATTTCCCATAACGTTAACATGTGTACCCGGTTTTTATTAAAAAGATGCCCAATATTTGTCTCGAATGCCAAATAAAAAGACAGTGGAGGAGGGAGGGGGTCTTGGGTAGCACTTTGGCTGAGAAGATTTTCATCTTCCTCTTCAACTGGAAATTAATGGTTCGTGACATAGCAGTTGAAGCGCACTTAATTCAATTAAATATGATAATTATTATTTACGTCATCGTGCTGTTTTATATCACGTGACTTCTCCCTGATGTTTATTTTTAAATTTAAAAACCACACCGGTCCGGCCTACCCGAAAGGGTGTAAGGCCTTTAGCAGACCGGTGGAGAAATATAAAAGCAATACAAGAACATCAATCTGACATGACACACGCAAAAGCATCACAAACACAGCACAGAACGTTACAAACATTGCAAAAAAGGGACAACAACAAAATAAATAAAGTAACCTAAAACACACACAGACTCAGAAGAAAAAAACAATACGCTACTGTATCGATATTACACTTGGAGAGAACCATAAATTAACTGAATTTTGTTTGATTTTTATGACCAGATCCGGAACCAACATTAAAAATATTCAAAACACTGAGAAGGAGGAGCTCCCAGTATGCATCCAAATGAGCAAAACACAAGCTCGGCACAACACACCAGTTGAAAGGAGGCAATAAAAATTTTTGTAAAGTATCATTAAAAGTCCCACAAAAGAGTAACAGAACCCGTGGTCTCTCACCAGTCCAGAAAACAATAAAATCCACCAAAGTCCAAGTCAGTCAAACAACAATAAAAATAAAGGAATAAAATGATCAAATTTTAAAAATAAGAAGGATAAAAACAAAGTTACCAATTGGGATTCCCCAAGGGTGAATGTTCAATAAAATGTAGGACACCAAAACATTTTAATAAGTCTAGGATTAACCTAAAAACAATATAATCAGTTAAAATTAACTATGTAAATAAAGTTCTAAAAACTCAGGGTAGGGCGTAGGGACAACCTACCTAAAATTTTCTTAATCAGTGGTGTTAAGGTAAAAGAGTAAAGTTATTTTAAAATCATCAATTCCCCCTAATAGGTTGAAAAAAAAATAAAAAAAACAGAAAAATAATTTAAAAAAAAAATTACGGCATGCTTTTCCCCATCCATCTAAATGCATAGTGTTACAGTGAAAGCATATAAATAAATGCAAACTGTAAAACTGAACGCTGGAAATAGGCTGAAAAGTCCATGACAACATAAAATGACTTTCCATATCAATTTTTTAAAACTTTATTAGCGTTTCTATTAAAAAAATAAGCAAATTTTTAAAAATGTATCACAAGCTAAAAATTTTAAAATCAAAAGTGTTTATGGATTTAAGTAGATTACTTCATGTTACTGTAACGAAAAAATTTCACGTTAGTAAATATGTTATTTTTCATGATAACAAAAAAAAATTCCATGATATTATTTAAATAACAGACACAAAATTTTATTTGCTGACAATTTGGAAACGAATAGACCTGGAGTGATGAAATTTGGTATTCCTGCTTAAAGTTTAACGTAGTTTTGAAATTTAGCTACAAAAGTGGGTATTGTCATGGGGAATCTTGAAGTATCTATCCTATTAACATTCGAAGGTAAATAAACATATGTATCTATGACCTATCTTCTCACGGACCACTGAATCATGAAACTAGCCGTAAGTACCAAAAGATGAAAAATAATCCAAGGAATCCATTTCGACTATTTAAATTCCGAAATTGTAATTAGTTAAAAAGATATTAATTAAAAACGTCAAAATGAATGAATTGACGTGCTGCCATCTATTGGCAGCATGGTGAATTCATTCACGGCGGATTCTTTCCCCCCTATTATTAGTTTTTGCATTTTTTTTTTATTTATTTAACGGAAGTTGGTATTTCTTTTTGAGCGAGCTTCTGTGTTTGGATTTATTAACAATGGAAACAAATCGTTTTCATGCTTTTTCCTTTCTTTTTTTGTATTAAAGTGTTTAATTTCGTAACGTTTGTTAAGGAAAGTAAGTGACAATATTTATTGATTGTAGAGAAAAACGGAGGCGGGGCATATGAAAATATATGGATCCCAAGGTCTCACTTCTCTCCTCCCGCGAATATCCTATTATTCGTGATAGCCCGAGCAACGCCGGGCCACACAGCTAGTTGATATATATAATTTGACGAGTCGAAAGTCCCTTAATATAATAACTGCCTATCATGTGAAGCCGTTTTGATAGTTAATGCCGTGACACAGGAGTAGGTTGTACCCATATGCCGACTAAATTACTATAAGAAATAAACAACTCGTATTATATTTTCAGCAAGTAAAAAATTCGAAACCGCATACATTTATAACTAGTTTCTAACCTTCATTCCACGCCATTACCATCATATATATACCCAAAACGTAACCGGAAGAATAAATATTGAAACGTCGCGTTTCCCGCGCCAGCGTGTGATCGGCTCCTTGGTGATGTCGCCATATCACGCCCTGGCGTGGATCGGCAGTCAATGTGTTAAAAAATTCTTAGTCTTTAATTTTTTAGAAAACCTTATTTCTTTTCCAATGGTACATTTTTTATAAGTGCACTAGCTGTGTGGCCCGGCGTTGCACGGGCCGTCACGAATAATAGGATAGTCCCGGGCGGGCGGAGAGAAGTGAGGTCACGTGACCCCTTGGGATCCATATATTTTCATATGCCCCGCCTCCGTTTTTCTCTGCAATCAACAAATGTTGTCACTTACTTTCCCTAACAAACGTTACGAAGTTAAACAATTTTTTCCATTATTAATAAATCCAAACACAGAAGCTCGCTCAAAAAGAAATACCAACTTCCGTTAAATGAATTTAAAAAAAAATGCAACACCGGATGCGAAAACTAATAATAGGGGAAAAAAAAAGAATCCGCCGTGAATGAATTCACTATGCTGCCAATAGATGGCAGCACGTCAATTCATTCATTTTGACGTTTTTAATTAATATCTTTAACTAATTATTTCTGAATTTCAATGGTCAAAATGGATTCCTTGGATTATTTCCCATCTTTTGGTACTTTCGGCTCGTTTCAGCATTCAGTGGTTCGTGAGAAGATAGCCGGACATAGATACATACGTTTGTTTATCTTCAGATTTTAATAGGAGTGATAGTGGACAGTAACAGAATAATGCTTAGTAGTTCGTTTTCCCCCCACCTCTGTATTATGCATTCATCATGCACATTATCTATATGTATATTCTTTTTTCTTTATAGTTCCTGTTGCTGTCGCTTGATTTCATTGGACCTGCTTGCCATTCTTGACTTCAAATATACTCTGGAATTAAAGATTTGCAATGCAGCAGTGACATAAACAATTTGCACAATGATTTTTCTTACTATTCCTTCTCTTGAAAAAATTGCATTATCGCATTTTGCTACAAGAGTTTGCAATGACACTGAAGTTAAATCTATGATCAAACGGCGTGAAACACTGTTAAACGAGGACAGCAAGTACATGATTAACGAGAGGATTTCCTCTTTCAAACTGCCTAAAAGTCTACATCAGAAAGTGGAAGTCTTAATCAAGCCAGTTATGACAGAGATTTGTGTGTGGATTTCGTATATTTGTCATATCCATGACGAAGTTGCGAAGTTTTCCAGAACGCGTTGTTCCTGTTCGGATGAAATCGACCTGCAAGAGAGCCTACGGTGGCAAACTGCCGGACTAATCGACAAACACTCGACTTCTCAGTGTCTGGTACGAGATGAGCGTTTGGATACTGCCTTCCGTTTCGTTCTTGCCTGCAACTGCTGTGCGGAGACCGACATTCTTGAACTCTGGCAGATGCTTTCACAAGATGTGCAGCGAAGGTTTTCAAAGTTCCCTTTTATATTTCTTCCCGTTGTGAATTATTGGTCGGGACAGCTAAAAGAAGCTGCAGGTGTGAATTATAATTTCATACCAACTCCTGAGTTTCCGTATAAATTTTCGTTTGATGATTATTCCGACGATTATTTAGACGCCATGTATCCTTTTTATAAGAAGTTGCCTCTCGAACTAAGAGTTTATTTTTTCGGAATGTATGGGGAATATGCTGATGAGCTGAGGTGGCAAGTTTCTGCTCAAAGGAAACTATGCAGAGAGCGCATAACATCGGGATTTGTTAATGTGGATAACGCGACAGCCCTCAAATATTTTCTTCAAAAGTTTCAACCAATAAATGGACGTAATCTTCTAGAAGTAGTGGCAGGAAATCATTTCATCAGTAACGAACTTCTGGCGTTTTGTTTATCTCAATTGAACGACCGTCAGATATCAGTACTGCTTAGAAGTAGACCTAGAGATCAGTTGCTTTCAAGTTTGTTGAACCCGCCCTGGCAAGCCAACTTCTTGGATTTCGCTAATCGCATTTTGGGTAATGTTTCATTCAAGGAGTTGAGTCGGTTGATATCATACATCATTAAATTCAAGATAGAAAATGGGTGGCAGGATTTTGATTACGTCAAAATCGTTCGAGAATTATGGGAGAAAAGCTCCTGTGAATGTAGGACGTTCTTGAGAAGTCATTGTCCTAAATTGATGGAAATTTTGGAGTTCAGTGGGTAACAGTAAACTAATTAAAAGTTTCTCGTCAGTTTTATTCTTATGCGTTTGTATACATATGCAAATAATCTTACAAATGAAGCTACTACTTGCAACTGGATTCCTTGATGGACATACAAGCTCTGTGAATTTCTGTGTCTTATTGTGCATTTCAACAAAACACAAATGGTACAGCCTGGTCAAATATGGCTCTTGCTCCATAAAATACAAACCTAGCCAACAAAAGCATTACTAGTGAATAAACTTTGCCTAAACAGTTTTTGGGGAAGTTGGGGTATGAAAGTGAACAAAATGCAAACCTTATGCGTCTCATCTAACAGGCACACAGAATCTTTTATATCAGAAATTATAAAGGCATTCCCCGACATCCTGGACCGGAGAGAAAAGAATCCTGGAAGAGGGGAAATGTATAAACTTTGCCTAAACAGTTTTCGGGGAAGATGGGGTATAATAGGCAACAAAATGCAAACTAGTGCATCTGCTCTCTCTCAGAATTTAATAAAATTCTAAGAGATTCTATGAAAGAGGTGTTAAATTTTCTTTTTTGTAATTCAATATTGAACTGTTAAAACATTATTGAAGGATCACAGACTTTTTTGAAGAAATGGATATGTAGGGTTCCGAGTTAAAATGGACCATGCCAATGTTTTGCTCATTTTTCACAAGAATGCCATGGTAATGAAGAAATGTTGTATTTTTTATGTAATAAAGACTAATGCATCTACTCTCTCTCTCTCGGAATTTAATGAAATTCTAACAGATTCTTATGAAAGAGGTATTTCTCTTTTTTTTGCAATTCAATGTTGCACTTTTAAAACAATATTGAAGGATCGACGACTTTTTTAGGAATGCAAATGTAGGGTTCAGAGTTAAAATGGACCATGCCAATGTTTTGCCCATTTTGCGCAAACACTGCCATGGCAATGTAAAAATGTTGTATTTTCTATTTAGTTGAGAAAAAGGATGTTGACAAAGAGAGAAATAATATAAAGGATAAAATTAAAATTTCAGTTGCTTTGAAATCAATAACAAAGAAAAGACTAAGTTAATTAAAATTGTGTAATTAAACATGGGCATTATTAATAAAAATGGATAACAGTTATCAAAAGTATGCAAAATATTATTTTAAAAGTAACTAGCTGCATGACCCGGCGTTGCACGGGCAATCTTGAATAATGGGATATTCCCGGGCGGAGAGAAGTAAGATCACGTGAGGCCTTCGGATCCATATTTTTTCATATGCCCAGCTCCGTTTTTTTTCAACAAATATTGTCACTTACTTTCTCCAAGAAATGTAAATATTCTTTCAAATCTAGTCTTTCTATTACTAATTTTCATATGCCCGCCTCCGATTTATTTTTTTTACATATATTGTCGCTAACGTAAACGTTATGTTCCCCCCAAAACGTATTCTCTTTTCTTTGTTCTTCTGTTTCCTTGGCTCTTCTGTCCTGGCCACGTTGTGCCATAGTTGACAATCGGCGGCTTCTTTCTTCTTCAGTTTCAACAACTCTCCTTTCACGTTTTCTAATTTGCCTCCCGTCTACTGGCAACATCCCCTGAAATTCCTCTTTTTCTTTTAGACATCGGAAAAAGCGAGAATTGAACAAAGCAAAAATAGTAATTTCCAAATATCAGCTTAAAATAGAAGCTTCCACAAATATTTAAACTTGATCAAATCAATGAATAATGATTAAAATCACTAACATAACTAATCTACATCTTTCGGCACATAACTTTACAGAAACAAAACACCCCTTTTAATTTCGTTAAAATGATTTTGTTGGACGTTATATCACGGGATAAAAAAAAAGAATTTATACACTTTCAACAATACATTTTTTTATTTCTGTCTGCGTCACTTTTTTATTGTTGTTGTAACAATGTTCTTTAAAGTAAACGACTTCAACAATAAAATGTATTTTGAATTGCGCTGCAACAATGAAAAGAATTGTTATAAAGTATCCGAAACAATGAAAAGCATTGTTGTCAATTAGTTTTTAATTAATATCTTTTTAACTAATTAAAAGTTCGATATTTAAATGGCTTCCCTGGATTATTCCCCATCTTTTGGTACCTTCCGCGAGCTTCTCCGTTCGGTGGTTCGTGAGAAGATAGAAGGACATACATACATACGTTTGTTTACCTTCGAATTTTAATAGAGTAGATAATAATAGCAAATAATTAAATAAAGGCAGGTCTCCTTTCTATACACTCAATCAAAAATTCCATCATTCTTTATAATCCCAGCCATTTTTAGGGCTAAATTATTTTAAGAATAGTGCATGCTTCCAGGGCGTCTTATCACATCTGAGCTATCTGAACCGTAACTATGAATTTTAACTTTTTATGGCCCAACGAAACTAGGAATTTGAGTTATATGCACTTCAATATAAACAGTGTTATTGTATTTAAAATAAGCTCACAGCATGTTGCAAATTTTAATACAATATATGATATTCTTTATAAAATGTACTAATTTTTGGGTTTAAAATTATAATAAAATCTGTTTAGTAAATTTTTAGGTGCCTTGGATCAATAGTGCCCCTGGGCTACAGTCCAATGGATAAGACAGCCCTGCATGCTTCTTTAAAACGCCCTCAATGAAAGCTTCGTGTAGTTTACGTGCCTGTTTTGGAGTCTGTCCTGACCTTCACCCCTTGAACAAACAGAGCAACTATTTAGTTGCATGTGTGCAAGCTCCAGTAGACACCCGTGTACTTTACGCGAGTTGCGCGATTTTTTAATCAAAAGGCAATAGTTGCGATTTTACGACTGCTTAGTTGCCAAACTATAAAGTTGCACTCTCTAATTTGAACCCGTAGTCTTTCGCCATGCAACTAAACAGTTGCCCGATTAATAATTGCATGTATGCGCCTAGCCTAAGGTGACAGTGCTGTATATACTTGATGTATGGCAACCCTAGCCTTGAGGGTGTCAATAATTGTCTTGTTTATCCTATAATGAATGTAATTTAGGAAAAACTGAAATTTGTAGGATATGAAGATTCACACCATAAAACAATGCTTCAAAGAGAAAGTAAAACATACTTTATGTAGTGAAATAATCATAGTTAAATAACGCTTCCAGAATCACATGATTTTCCCTAAACATATACAAAGTAGACAATTCACACTACAAGTAGTATTTTAGAATAGAGGACAATGATATCACAAATGTATTAATGCCTACATTGGCACATTGAAGTAAAAGCAGTATGATGCCTCTACTGTAGTACTGTTTCAGTACTTGTGTGCACAAAGGAGCCACTCACTAACAGCACCATGTAATGACATAACATTTCATTTTAAAACATTTTGCTAATAATTTATTTTATATAAAAGTATACTTCATATTCAATAAATGGAATGATGTATTCCTTAAGGTGGTCACAGACTTACAAACAAGGAAAATTTTTCATTTCAATAGAAAAAATATCCAGTACAATGCATTTTAATATCTAAAAAGTGTTAAAAATTTATAATATTTTTTCTAATGTTAGAAGCCTTGGAAGTTTAATAATACACTGAAAGAATAAATTTTAAAATGGTATATTATAATTCACAAAATCATGAACATTTGCTGTTTAAGTTTTTGTAAAATTATTAATGAAACAATAAGACATGAAAAAATGCATGGTTCAATTTCACTAAATTATAATGAAAATATACAAAATACAGGATTTCCAAATATTAGAGGACACATTACAAAATCATGTATATTGTATGTAAAGAAGTAATTACGAGTGGAAGTTAATTGTTTATATTGAAGAAAACTAACTAGATTTCTATTTTCATCTGAAGAGCATTAGTTTCCAGAATGCAACAGATGATGTTGCACATACCTTTTTGAGGTTTGTATGTGAAATTTTTCAATAAAACAATGGGTCATGGACATCTCTTTGTTTCTCATACTTTTCCTAGCATCTCTTCCCCTCTCTTTTCCATGTTTAATCCCTATTCACTTTTTTTATGTAGGTTAATATGACAGAATTTGTCTAACAAAGGTTATGCATTAATTTCAAGGAAATGAAACACTGTATGAGAGCTACCATTAATTCTATCACTTTGCTGATGCTCGCAAATACATGGAGTGGAATAAAGCATTGCTAAGATGTATTATGAGCAACTAAGGAATCTCGAATCAATTTTTTCTTTTAAAGATTGTAAAACATTTTATTACTATCATTCCACATTTTTAAAACACAATTTTGAAATATATCCAATAATTCTATGGTCACCCTATTCTGAAGATTAGGAGAACAGGTAACCTGAAAGACTATAATTTAATTTTTAAACTGACAAACCAGTGTCAGGCTAATGAAAAAGTAAAATATCCACCAGTGTTATTTAAACAAAAATTAAATGAAAAATTTATAAGCAGTAAAAAAAGTCATACATTTTTGTATGCAGTCTAATACCACCTTAATATCAAAATATCTCAGATAATTATATTTAGATATGAACAAACATTTACATTTCTAAAACACAATTCGACACTCTTGCATCTTAAACTCTTTGGAAAAAAATTTCCATAAAATTCAAAATCTCGTAAATAAACACATAGAAAATAAATAAATTGTAACGATAATTTTGGGAATGGTAATCAAGATGATGTACATTTCAGGAACTATAAATTTTCTATAAACACAATAATAAACAACAGTTCTTCTCAAGGCCTGCATCAAAAAACCCATTATTCTAAATGCTAGAAGAGTTGACATTATTTCAAGGAACTAAGCAAGTGATGAAAAACAGAGTACATAATACTGTAGACGTGTTCCAGGGACCTTGTGCATCTGTTTTTGCTTTGATCATTAAATACTTCGTTCCAGTTACATATTATATCTAAATACTAGAAGGAGTTGACATTATTTCAAAGACAAACAAGTGATGAAAACGATACACATATAGGAACA